>JAIRCK010000038.1:0-267864 GCA_020744315.1 Curvularia eragrostidis | reverse complement strand
TAAATCTGATAACTCTTTTCTACCAAGTCATTCCTAACAATCGCACGGACTACCGCTTTAGTCTACTCGCCCTAACCCGGATCGAGATCAGAGAAGTATAGCCCAACCCCGTGTAACACTATACTAAGTCTAGCGGGTATAAAACGACTAAGTTCTATAAGTAGTTCTTAGATAGATTTTTAATATTCTTTTATATAAGGCCTATAGATAGTCTTTTAGAATCTAGATCTTTTATAATCCCACGCACTCCTATATGCCTCTAAGAGATCCTTCGTCCGATACAGATCCGATTGACATTGCCTGCGCCGTTATACAACTGGAGCTTATAGTTTGTGTGAATAGGCCACCTTTAATCTATCGCTAGGCATTTCTTGATAGTAATTCTACTCAGGCTGTACTAGTCATACCAGCGATACTATGGGTATATCTTTCCTCAAACGTTCAGACGCTGCTCAAGGAGGTCTTTTACAGATGGCGTGAGGAAGATTGATTAGCTAACCATCATAGCTCGGCGTGGAGGAAAACATACAGCCGGCACAATCTTCAATGACAATAGCTTGGGATAATGTATCGGTTATCAAGATGTAAGACTCTTCATCTGCGCTGAGAAGGATATCGATGCGCGAGAATACCTCAGGCGTCGGCCCGAACGGCGACAGATTTCCTAACAGGTTTTTGGAATGGGGAGGAGGCATTTCGACCATAATCCTGCTAAGAATCGAGGATAAGATTAAGGATGGAACGCAGATGCTATCTAGAGCACCCTGATTCTGTAGCTAGCCTACCAGAACTCAATGATATCCCAACCAGTGCCGTGACGGTGGTCGTTTCTACATCCTAATTCTTAAGGCTCTTCAATCCGTGTGCACGACTTATACTGTGACGGCAGAGGGATGGCAGGCTGTAAGACAGTCCAGGCTTGCCGTGCACACGAGCGAAAATTGAAGGACTTTCGCTTTCGATCGCCCGCAGCATGAGCTCTCCTTGTAGCCCTATGTCCTGCCCGCGCCTCCCGGTCCAATAGACTACCAGCTATCGCTTTCTCCCTCATCGTATTCATACGACTGTCCACCCTCGCATCTATCGCGTTCTCAACCTTCACCCCCGCCTGCTCAACCAGCCAATCAAGCTCATCAGACAACTCCACTAGCTTGCTATCAATGACTTTGTCAATCTCAACACCCAACTCCTCTAGCGCGTTCTCTTTCTGTCGTGTTATATCACACTTCTCCTCCGCCACAGCTGCGAGGAATTCTTCGTCGGCTGCTTGACGAAGAAGGTTTGCATCATACTGTATGTCTTCGCAGATAGTGCTTAGCTTCTTCTCTGCATGTTCGGCAGCACGCTCTGTGAGGAGCGAGCGGAGTTGACGGATCGATTTGGCTGAAGGCGCCGTGGCGGGGTGTGTATTCGGATCGACAGTGGACGATGAGGACGAGCAAACTGAGCGATCCATGAAGGAGGCGAACGTAGCGGCGAAGAGGTCGAGCATTATGTTACGTAAATTATTCTCTGACGCGGATGGGTCTTTTGTGTCAGTTTTAGCGTTGAGTGGATTTGATCTTCGAGCATGAGAACGAGGATGCGATAGTGTGGTGCGTAAAGATGTCGTACGTTGTGATTTACTAATCGCAGAGAACAGATGCTTCGGACTGTGAGGCGGCGATGCCGTGGTAGCTTTCTCTGTAGGCGAGCCTGAAGGTATGACGAACACACGCTTTGTTGGCGGTGATGGACTATTCGAGTCTGCAGAATCATACATCAGCTAAATCAGCGTAGGTCTTGCGACTGTCTGGAAACACTTACCCCCTCGGGGCCGCTTGTGCACTGCTTTCGTGTACGGAGGGGGCTCCTCTGAGACCACCACGTTCTCCTCCTCGGGGCTAAAGATGGTCCAGTCCTCCAACCGCCGTCCTTTCAGGTTCTTCTTGTCAATAGGAAACCCACAAAATCGCTCGGGTTGGCTGACAATATCTAGGAATGATCCTATACGTTTAGGGTGCAGCCATTGCCAGTCAAACACAATCTCGATGTGCCTGGATTTGGCGAGGTCAACGAGGCGCCGGGAGGGGTTCTGGCAACTGGCTGTTGGGACGATGCTGCTGGACGCACTGGGACAGATGATTGGGCACGGTTTCTGAAGATGTAGTGACAAAGCACGTATCTGAGAAAGGCTATTTCGTGCGACATAGACTGCATCTTCGGGTGATAGAGCACGCGTGAGAGTTTGGCATTTTGTCGTAGTAGGGAGGAGATTGTCAGCGTCGTAGATTAGGTCAAACGATTGCTTGTCCTTGCTGTTGTGTACATGTATGTATTGGAGTGAGAAGGTAGCATAGAGGCCTCTGTTGTCATACTTAACTTGAAAAGTACATTGCAGGAATGAGGCATCTCCAGATGCAGAAGCGATGCATGCCAGTGCAGGAATGCCGCCCTTCTTAAGAAGACTATGTGTCATGCTGTATTTGTCGTACCTGATCTATCTGCCCAGAGAGCTATCCAACACCAAATAAACTGTGCACTCACAAGGTTGCGCCCTTGCGACAAAACGCGTTGAAGCAAGATGCCCTCCCACCCAGGCTTTTGTATAGAGCAGCCCTGACTCTGCCGATAGTCTCCTGACGTGACTGGCTGTACACCACACACCTGTCTGGCTGCGAGTCACCCCTCGAGTCGTTAGACAAGCCAGCACGTAGGCTGAGACCAAAACGCGCTGTGATTGCCAACGTCCCGAGGCCTTGTGAGATTCGCAAGGATGGTGGCCGGAGTATCAGTCTAGGTTGTGTTGATGAACCACGAGGACGGTTGCGGGTGCGAGCGACGAGTGGAGGAACAATCAAGAGGGAGTAGAAAGCAGCGTCGGGCGAGCCAGCGTGTAGGCCAAAGCCAAAACGCGCCGTGATCACCGTCTGGAGACGAGCTGCAACGAGGTTTCGGTCGCAATTTGGACCGCAGATGGCATGTAGGTGTAGTGGGGAGCGTGCGACGATAGAGGCTGCGTCGGTAGTGATGAGTGCGCGTGATGGTAAGTAGTGAGTCGTGAGTCGTGAGTCGTGAGTCGTGGTGGTGGTTGAAGTCAGCATAGCTGCCTGCGCTAATGTCTTGGCAGCGAACCCCACATCTATCGCTAAGTTCAGACGAATAGGGACACAGACAGAGATCTGCAATGACACAGAACACCAATATCCAATTCTAGTTTTATTTTAATGACAAACGAATTCAGTTACCTCAAGCTCTTACTCTATGGGTATGCCAGAAGCGTTTATAGCAGGTATTGCACATCTAGGAAGAAAGAAACTATTATCCCCGCTTGCCGCTCTGTCCGAGGCAATACCGTCCCTGATCGGTATTATTGTAAATAAATGAAAATAGACTGAGTAGAAGAAATTTTGAAAACCGTGTCATCCTTTCTGATTTATGTTAACGCCAACTTGATCCATTCCTTCTTGCACTTTATCCAAACATCCTCATCCACTGTGCGAGTAGAAAGGCGCCTCGCAACACAATTCTCCTCGTTCTCCCACTGCAACATCAGAACCTTGAGTTTAGGCAAAGCTCCAATCCTTCTACCATCACGACACTTTCTTGCAATGATAATGAAGGGGAAATTATCCTCCATGAGGCCCCTATTGGAGGCACGGAATGTATCAGGAGATTTGTCTGTGTCCAGCTCTCCAACTTTTGTCCCATCCTCCTGAACGATGAAGCACTTCCTCATTACCAATCTCAAATGATTAATATCAGGGTAGGGAGGTTAAAAACTCAGCCATAGACCTACCTTGCTGGTCCAGAAGAGAAGATGTCCTGAGTCTTTGAATGGGGCTTCGTCAGGAAATTCAGCGGGATTCATATGAGTATCTCCCTTCCAACTAGATGAGACACCCAAAGAAAGCCCCGAAAAATCTGGCGGAGTTATGTATCGTGCTAATTGGAAGAAAGTGAATAGTTCTCTGACTCGTCCATCCAGACTCAAGCGATAAAATTCAAGCTCGTACTGCATAGTTCCTCGACCTCCTGGAAACAGTCTCCATCCACAGGGATTGCCTTGCCAGCCACACCATGACCAACTTGGAAAAGGCACTTTGTACATTTCTCCAGTTTTAGTAAAATATATTTTATCCTCTTTTCGAAGCTTCAGGCTGTCATAACAAGACCAGGCTAGAGATTCATCAAATCTCATTAACACGAGGTGTCCCCAAATATGCTGCGTAAACATGTGACACTTCGCGACCCGGTTCAAGTATGGCTCAATTGCATTCAAAGCATCACTCGGGTTTGTCAAACTGCGCCTGAGGTATTCACCAAGGACCCATAACACACCTTCAGGAGCAAAAGGCTTGATGTGGGCTTTTCACAAGGTGTTAGCTTCATTTTTTCGTGGCTGACCGCTTACTGTACTCCCTATTTCAAGAACCCTAAGGCTCTCAACTGGGTCCCAAATATTGTTACATCTGGACTGGTAGCAATCTCATCCTGGCCATGTCCACCTTTTTCAATCCAGAAACATAGAAAGAATTCTCGAGCAGCTTGATGAGTTGTTCAACAAGAAACTGCCTGTTTCGAAGTTCAGCGGTCATATGACGGACCTTCAGCCGGCTGAAACGAAGGATTTTGTGGTGCAGAAGTATACTAAAATAAACAAGGCCTGGTTAAAACTCCACATCTAGAGTGATAGTACTAGCGTTATTATATGTTCCTTGTCTTCGTTATGCTGTTACGACTGGCAGCGGTTTCGGCTATTGGCCGGGATTGGATGACGGTGTCGACCTAACCAATCTAACTCACCAATGCAATCGCATCGCAAGTCTATTCTCATTAGGCGTGGTTTGTAAAGCATCTGAGCCATTTGAAGTAAGCGAAGAAGATTCTCAACGTTGGGGTCGACCAAATGGGAGGCGAATCACGCTGTGAGCCCTTTGATCATTGTTCCATATGACTTAGGAGACCTACGACAACCCTCTAGCGCCTAACTACACCACCAGTATTTATTTCGCTTTTTTCCTCGTACCCCAAAATTTTTGTCATGGCTTAGGGAAACCCTTGCTACTATTTTCGCACAATCCCAACCCGGAAAACCTGCTCAATGTTAGAGTAGCCACTTCATTCCTGAAATTTAGATTAATACCACTATACTAAGATCTATAGGGCTACACAATTCTGCTATGCAAGTGTACAGTCACGTGGCGTCGATTTCCCGAATCTTGCCTATCCGTCTCTCAGCGTATCAGAAAAGTTGCATAAAAGGTACCCCTAATACAACAATGAAGCCATTCATCAACAACAAGAGAATGCATATACTAGCTCCTACAAACAAGAGGTAGACAAAATCATAGCTGATAATGTGTTGAAATATCTTACATTCTTTAGCACACAATATTTGTACTTTCGTAGTGGCTGTGAGTGCGGGCCGGGTTGCTTCAGGACTTAGACCCGTTCAAACTAAGTCTATATTGAATTACCAATCACTAAGGTGTTATCAAATGACTCAAAGTGTCATAAAAATGTTGATATGTGTTAAGGCTTACTCTTGAGAACATATCCAGTTAGCAGCGTGTATACTTAGCTGACATAGCGCCAAGTGTTCACTACACCCGTTCTTTCCTCCTCTCTTTCAATTGCTTTGTTCTTTCTTCCAGCCCACCACTTCGCTCCCAAACAAAATACTACAGTTAACCCGGCTCCTACGATAATACAACCCCCACCAACTTGATACCTCGGTGCCTGATTCTGTAGGAAAAAATACGGCGTGAACCAATGACTCACGCTGCTTACACAGTTAGCAATTGCGATCAAAGCCGCCCTCTTTGTTCGCGGTCGAGGCACCACTGTTGTTTCCCATGACAGCTGTAGGTTGAGACCAAGAAAAGGGCCTGACACTAGAAGGAACATTGAGAAATATCTCACACCAACGTTGAGCGTCGATATCATGATGACTGCTCCAACAAGTGTGAGAAAAATGCTAAACACAATATGATAACAGTGTTCCAGCTTTCGACCGGATGACCAGGAGACCAGTAATGTGAAAATGTATGCGAAAATGTAAGGTGGCGCCTGAATCAGGTATGTGGCAACTTTCCCGAAGCCGAGTGTACTGACGATGGACGGAAAGAAGTCCTTGAAGGATTGGGAAACGATGATGCTGAAGTGCATGCCCGCGAACAACCAGGTAAAGGGGTCTTTGAGCGCCAGCATTACGCCTGTCCACATCCCGCCTTCGTCGTCTTCGGACCGGCCGCCTGCAGATACCATCGCGCGATACTCTGCCATCTGGCGTTCAGCCTCAGACATAAAGTACTTTCCGGTATTATTTGGCCAGTCAGGAAGAAGCCAGAATCCGAGGATAGCGACTATAACACTGACGATGCCCTCAAGTAGAAGAAACCATTGCCACGCATGTAGATTGGCGACGTCATCCATGTTAGTAAGGATACCAGCGGCCAGTAGTCCAGAAAAAACATTCGATATGATGTTTCCGGCGTGCCAGATGCCCATGCGTAGTGGCGATTCTTCCTTAGTATACCATGAACTTGTCATTAAGGTAACAACGGGTAGGACTAATATTCAAGTTAGCATTTTTGCCACGTGCATGGAATAGCTGCATGGCTTACAAGGACCTTCGGTTACACCGACAAGGAAACGGCATAGCATAAACCCCCATGGTGCAGTAACAGCAGGCATAGCAATTGTGACAGCAGACCAAGCAAGCATTGTGCAGGGAAGGATAATGCGGGGGGATGATTTAGCCACCCAGACATTTCCCGGAACTTGACTGATGATGTATCCGACATAGAAGAGAGATATCCCGGCTGACCACTCAACGTCAGACATGTGGAGGTCTTCTTGCATTCCCGCAAGTCGCGCATTAGATACGTTGATGCGATCGAGATAGCTAATTATCACGATTAGCGTTTCGACATCTGTTACTGTTGCGGATAGGCCTACTTCATTAAGAGCATCATGGTGATGCATGGAAGGAATTTCCAATCTAATTTGCTGAGGACTGATTTGTTGAGCTTATCAAGCTCCTCATCGGATCTGTCTTGCAGCAAAGGGTATCTGGAAACATATTCTCTGTTATATGCGTCGTCGATATGGTTGATGTAAGTGATGTTTCCCCTCTTATCGGTGCTGGAACGCGTTTCCATGACGGAGTGTGTCTCTCCCTCTTGTGTGGTATTCGCCATCGAGTAAGAGTGGAGGGTTGATTGTTATGCGTCGAGGCTGCTGGAGTCGAATACTCGAATGTCACTCTTTACATGTAGAGCCGCCAGGTTATATACATCACTTGCCCAGACTTTTGCGCTCCCAAGACTGCACTCCCAAGACTGCACTCCCAGGATAGCATCCCCGCATTCAATCATGGCATAACTTGCGGGGAACGCTGCTCTGTTATTTTCAGCCCGCACGGATGGGGAACATAGTGCCGGTGTGCTGAATGCCAACATGGTTTTGCGGTAAATCGTCGGGATCTTCGGTGCTTAGTGGCGAACTAGGCTCGGGGCCCTCGGCAACAGGAATATGTTCTTCGGTGGTTGTCCGAACCACTAGTACACTTTACAAACTGCTCGGAACGGGGGCGTGGGGCTGGATTGCCCCAGAGACTATTGGTATTAGATGGTATAAAGTCGAATACTCCGTCTTTGGGCTGTCTTTGAATCAGCGTTGTACTACCTTTGTTTTCTATTACAAAATCTACGTATATTGCAGAATCATTTCAAGATGGCGGAACTGACACTCCGCAATTCAATCCGCGAGAAGATGCTCAAGGATGAGGTAGCATATACACTCTCCGTTAAGCTTGTTCGAAGCATCGAGATCCCTATGATGGCCAAGACTGCTGGCTTTGATGGCATACTCATCGACATGGAACATTCATCTTTCGATTTAGATACAACAGGTATGTCTTTGAGCGATAACTCCAACGTAGCCTTTTCTAACGAGACTACCTAGGTCAAATTTGCATGGCAGCGCTATATGCTGGCATCGCGCCTATCGTACGCGTACCCTCCAAGGATCAATTCTTCATCTCGAGGGTACTGGACGGAGGGGCTCTGGGAGTCATTGTCCCTCATATTAGATCTGTGCAGGACGCCAAGGACGTTGTTGCTGCAGCCAAGTTCCAGCCGCAAGGTCATCGGTCATCCACAAATGGACTTCCTCATTTCCAGTTCCGTTCATTCCCTGCGAAAAAGGCAAATCCAGTTGTCAATGCCAACACTCTTGTCATTCCTATGATAGAGACACTGGAGGCAGTAGAGTGTGTCGAAGAGTTGGCCGCTGTTGATGGTGTTGATTCACTACTGATCGGCACCAACGATATGACTGCCGAGATGGGTATTCCTGGCGATTATGAGAACCCTCGATTGACGGAAGTGTATCAAAAGACGATAGATGCCTGCAACAAGCATGGAAAATGGGTTGGCGTGGGTGGTCTGCACTCGCGGATGGACTTGGTCGAGAAATTCTGTGCGATGGGTGCAAGGTGGGTCATGGCTGCTACAGATGGGCCATTGCTGCTGGCTGGAGCGACCAAGAGAGCGACAGAGATGCAAGCTCTTTCCCAGAAAGTAACGAGCTCGGCTGCAGACAAGCCAAAGAATGGAATGAACGGGAACTATGGCATTATTGCTAATGGATTAAAAGAGACACCTAGTGTTGCGGTGCAGGAAATTTCCGCATCAGGGAACGCAACAGTCAGATAGTGTACCTTAGTATTGACAAAAAGGACTTATGTTTACCGCCAGACTTGTTGTTCCTGCGCACCTTGGTTTGAGTTGTGATCAAAAATCAGGAGTTGGAGCTGGTCAGAAATTACAACATCTGAATTTGCGACCAGCACCCGTAATCGATCCCGCGACTGGCCTGGGATAGCACATTGCTGAATCTCCAAAATGATGTCCCGGAGACTGATCATAGCCGAATATCGCAAAGACAACAGGGTCAACGCGTTTGATACCTTGGCAAGTTTTGAGATGTTGTCTGGGCGTTCTTGCGTACTCCTACCAATGATGACGCCGATACTGAAGAGAAGAAGGGCATCTATAGAAGTAACTGCCCCTGTACTAGAGACCAACTTCTCCTCGATAGCATTGAGGTATTTGGAAAAGTCTTCGAAAGCTTCATCGATTACGCTTGTACGATCTGGATCGCCAAGCCATGAACATTGTTTGAGCAATTCCACATATGCGCGCGCACTCAAAGCGATGTGGTATGAGTTCGTTTGCGAGTCGCGCTGAGGAATAATCTCCTTCCAATGTCGTATATTGATGAAATGACACAAAATTCCTGCTTCCCTATCCTCGTGACTGCGAATTGAGCGGAGCATCTGTGCATATTGTATCATGTACCGAAGGGTCATATCTTCGCTGTTAACCCTGGAACCTCTCAATGATGGTGAGGATGGAATCTGTAATGGCATTAGCACGGCAGTATTAAACATTGAAGGTACCAGTACCGAAACTAGAATGTCGTCGCCATTCAAACCAAATGGCCTGTCCATGGTTGCACTCACGATTCTATACAGAGTTAGCTGTAGTCATCCTCGTTTATCTTTCAATTACATACGTATCTAATACGTAAAGTGTCCATAGCGTTCGGCTGCCTTGACGCTGTTCCTCACTCTCAGAGTGAGGGTCAGAGAGATGTGATGTGTGCATACCAGCTGAGACGCATCGTGTCAAAGTCAAGCCAAGGAGATGCCATGTCGAACCTCCATGGGGTGTGTAAAGAGAGTATAAAGTCAGTGCTGTCAGGCAATGGACTATTGATAGTGGCCGGGCGCGATCGAGGACTTGCGACATCAATCCGATTGCAGTAACTGCAAGTTCTGTCGAATACATCTCTTTATAAGTGTAGTGCGTGCCTATTAGTATACCTGTTGCTGTTCCTAGATATACCAAAGCATGCTTTTCTGGAAAAGCAGAAGATTCAGAGGTATGCACTACAGTATCGTACTGTTCGAGGAGCTCTTGTCTAGATATGAATGGAAGCATGGTCTGCAGCATATTGACATAAAGCTCGAAAGAAGCCCGCATATCGGCGCCGCTGAGATCAACGCTAAGTGTATGGTTTCGACGAAGCTCTGCGAGAGGACCAGAGATGGCCATGTTTTTACCTATAGGGAGCGTTGGGTTAGCACCACTGGCTCCAGTCGCCGCGCACAGAAGGGTCAGAAAGGAGAGGCCTCCCATGAGAGATGGCGAACGATCTGTCCGCTCAGCCATAGCAGATAATGATAGGTATGCCATATCATCCTGTGCATCACGATCGGCTGACGCTGCACTGCTGAGAGGTGTCGTTTCAATAGCTGGAGAATCCTCGTGACCTCCGCTCTGTAGGCGTGACCGCATGCTCTGAACCCTCCTTCGTAGTGCCTCGATACCGGCCTCATTTAAAATTTCAGAAGGACCTGTTGAACTAAAGCCTCGTTGAACACATTTGACAGATGCAGCGTGGCACTGAAGGCACGTCGGTACTTCTCTCGAGCACTGACGAGAGGTCAGAATTTGCCTCCGGAAACAACAAAATACGGGAATAAAAACCTTTTGCTTCCTGCGCCAGCATCGCTCGCATGCTTGCGACATCAATTCGGCCATTGAAAACTGTCCCTGGATGGTTGGAGTTTTGCACACGCTTTGGGCTCGGGGATGGTCCGACTATAATGGTGAGGCGTCCATTCGGCAGACTAGGAAGGGCCTCGGTCCGATTCGGAGCGGAACACTTCCACAAGGGCAAATAGCAAACTTCCCTCAACTCATTGCATAGATCCTAACAAATACGATGAAGGAAAATTCATGAGTATAGCAGCGCAATCAGTTCAATAGTATATAGTGAGCTATCATTAAGCAACGTAATCAACACTATATTTTCAAAGCTACCTGCCCCCATGATGTTCGATATGTACATCACCATTCTTCTCCTCGTCCACTACATCCCCTGATTTAACTTCCAGGCTCGGCGCTCCCCCATCCGCCAAGTCATCTGCCGTCGGATAAGCCACCCTCCTGACAGTGTACCATGGACGCTGAAAAAGCTTGTCCAAGCTCTCAAGTGAGCGCCCAGCAGTCTCTGGCAACGCGAAGAAAACATATACCAGAGATGCACAGCAGATGCTGGCAAAGAATGCAAATGCACCAAATCGATCAGTAGCAGCTAACAGACTGGGCATGGCGCGGGAACAACCAAAGTAGAATGCCCAGTGAAATGCCATGAGGATAGAGACATTGAGCGAGCGAATCCGGACAGGAAAGACTTCGGCAGAAACGAGATATGGGATAGAGAACCAGCCGATTGACCAAGCGACAGCATGTATGTAAATTGCGACAACGCTTGCCTTGCTTGCGGCCGTCGCGCTCGCGCTTGCCTCGATTTGTGCAGTTGTCATACTGTTGGTTACACCCAGGTACGCGCCAACGAAGGTTAGGGTCAGAATTTGAAGGGTTATTCCGAGCATGAGGGAGCGCCGGCGGCCGATGAAGTCAATGACAAAGATGGAGAAGATAAGTACGGAGACGAATTTAACAATACCGTAGAGACCGGTCGCAAGGAAGCGAGCTTCTTCTCCCTCGATGCCCAGATAACCGAAGATAGAAGGCGAGTATTGTGTGATGGCATTTGCGCCCGACCACTGTCCAAAGAGGTGGCAAAGAAACATGAGCACGAACCTCCGGCGGTACTCAGTGACCGTAAAGGTTTCCTTGAAAAGGTCCCACACAGTGGCGCCACTAACGGCCTCGATCTCGATGTTAAATTGCCGTTCAATGCCATCAAATTCTTCCAAGACGTAGGGATGATCTGCGGGTAGGTTTCGGAATCTGCATAAGACTTGCAAGGCTTCGGTGCGCTTGTTCTTAGAAAGCAGAAATCGAGGTGACTCCGGTGTGAATATGATGCCGGTAGCCCATATGACAGCGGGAATAAGCTGTAAGGCAGTAGGAAGCTGCCATTGCAATCGCGTACCCGCATGGTACTTTGTGATTCCATAGTTGAAGAAGAACCCGAAGACGACACCCAGTTGTTGACAACACGCGTATTGCAGCGTGATTAAACCTCTGATGCTTCGAGGAGCAATCTGAATCAGGTCGTCAGTATCTTGTCCTTGTATTTGTCCACACTAGCCTCCTTTTAGTAACCACTCACCTCAGTAAGGTATATTGACGGCAAAACGGTCGTGGTACCAATTCCGATGCCAGAAATAAAGCGTGTGGCATACAAGGCAGGCAAACTGCCGTTGGAGAAGGTTTGACCAAGTATTCCAGCCATATAGATAACTGTGAAGACCAACATAGTGTGTTTTCTTCCCCAAATTTGGACAAGGTTGATGCAAGCTAGACAGCCAAAGACGGCACCCGCGGTCGCAATAGAGACAATCCATCCTTTCGTGTCTAGTGACACAAAGGTCAGTCCTGACACAAAGGCAATTGGTCTAGAGCTTCTTACTGGCGTACTGAGCGTCACTCTCGTGAATGACATTGAAATCCTTTTTGAATACTTTTTGCACAACGATGGATGCTATGTTGCCTGACTTGGAGATTAGTATTCCATCGTAGGCATACAAATTCCTACATACCTTCATCGAATCCTTTCGCCACACCCGAAAAGCTCCATACTGCAGTGCAGAAGAAAAGCCAAACATTGAAAATCTCTGGTGGACAGGCCTTGATCGCCTTTACAGTATCTTTGAGAAGGCTAGATTTAGCCATATTGATGAGAAACCAGACAACACTCGAAAACGCAAGAAACCTCCAGAGCAGATGGGGCTGTCCATTTCTCCGGCATATACAGTAACCTTTTCTATAACAGTTCTCAGCCACCAGCTGTGGACCTCGATGCGAAGACCAGTGCAACTGGTCGTGTGGAGACCCCGCATTCGGTCTCACCCCCGACAGTGCACGTTCAACCACCGAAGCGCCCGAAGCGAGTCGTATAGCGGCCGCAGCCTCATCGGACCCGATTTCGCTGACTCGCTTGGTGGTCCGGATGACCGAGTGAAGAACGTCTATCTCATGCAAATGGAACGGGAAAGCTCCGGATAAACGATCAAGTGCCGTGGGACTTGCAGCCGAGGCATGTATTTTATTAGGCTGTCGACCCAGCTTCATTTTGCATTTTTATTATCATCTTAATCTTTCATCGAAACAGTCATTATCATGGCTCCAGGGATACTTTCTTCCACCACCGAGCCGGTGAATATTGGGAACTCACAGAAGGCAACTGTCTACCTTCTGGACGCCTTCCATCCAACTGCGATAAAACACGCACAAACTTTATTTGACGCTGTATTGCCAAACGATCCGAGACACAAACAATGGCGGGAGAAGGCTGAGTACCTTCTCATTCGAGGGTCTTACCTGACTGCAGAAGATATCGCTTCATGTCCCAACCTCAAGGCTTTGGGAAAGCAAGGTGTCGGTATGAGCATTTCCAAGCCGTCTATTTTCCTCTCTCGTGGCGATACTAATCATCGATAGGTATTGATAAAATCGATGCCGAGGCCTGCAAATCTCGCGGTATAAAGATCTTCAACACTCCCGGTGTCAATGCCCAAGCAGTTGCGGAAACAGTACTTACTCTCACCATGTCCGTTGCGCGAGAGGTGGGCCGAATCACAGCATTGCAGACTGAAGGCAACGCCGTTCCAAAGGAGCAATGTTCTGGTCTGATCATAAACCAAAAGACGATTGGAATAGTGGGCATGGGCAATATTGGATACCGAGTAGCCAACATCTTCCAGCGCGGTCTCAATTGCAACGTAATCGCGTACGATCCGTTGCTGCCGCAGGATGCATGGGCAGATATTCCGCATAAGCGCGCACAAACGCTCGAAGAACTGCTACAAGGGTCCGATATTGTTACGTTGCATATTCCACTTCTACCGCAGACGCGGAATTTGATTGCGTATCCCCAGCTGTCAATCATGAAGCGCAATGCTATCTTGATCAATACCGCGCGTGGAGGAATCGTAAACGAGTCGGACTTGGAAAAGGCGTTAAAGGAGGAACTCATATGGGGTGCAGGCCTGGACTGTCATGAACAGGAGCCTCCTACAAAAGAGAGGTATGGCGGGTTGTGGGCCACGGGCCGGGTGGTAAGCACGCCACATGTTGGTGCAGCGACAGCCCAAACACAAATGGAAACGGCCATAGCAGCGGTGGATACGCTACACGAGTATGTGCAAGCCACCAAGCCATAAATATTTAATACAGTTCTGAAGTGAAAGTATTGTCTTCAATTGGTATCCATCCCCAGGCGTACTCTCCCATGCCAGCCTCCAGCTGTGTCATTAAATCCAGATTTTCCGTCAGCCCAAGACCCAAATCAATGGAACCTGTACTGAAGGTATTGTCGCCACTGTTTGTGCTTTCGAAAGCTGTGTTGGTGAAACTCGTTGGTATTGCAGAATCGGCAGGACTAGTACTAGTCGGGTTATAAACTGTATTGAGATTATGCGCCGAACTAGTGTTGACACGATGACGAATGCACTCATCCTTGAGTAGGCCAAAAACTATAGCAAATGACCCAGCATCTGGCATCTTTTCCTTGAAAAAGCTTAGAATTTCATGGCACAAGGTAAGAATGCGAACAGCGTCCCGATTTTCCAGAATGCTTGTATGGACTTCCAGGCTGAGGCAGAAAATAATAGTCAATCCAGCGGTAAAGATGATCTGAAAATAGCTCCGCGTCCAGGTAATAGCTTGTTGGTCCATTAGTTCAGCATAAAGCTCGATGACTCGGCTTGCAGATTCGTAGCATGGTATGACAATCATCTTCGTTATAGCGCCTGTTGTAGAATGGAGTGCTAGATTATGCATAGCGCCTCGGGCTAGAAGCATGAGGTCCTTTTCGTACAGGAAGTCGTGCCATTCTGGTCGTTCGTAGAGGGATCGAGGGCTCGGGAAAAAGGGCATTGTGGAACGCCACAGATTCAAGTCCGTACGAAATCGAGAGAAGCATGTGTACACATGACCTACAGATTTGAATCTAGGCTCGATACCTCGACCAGTGTAGAAGCTGGTGTGAATACGGGAGCTAATCTGCCGCAGCCTTGTACAAGATATAAACACCGAGAGCTCAGTAGTTGTAGAGCCGGTCTTAGGTGGAACAAGGTCAAGGGACGAAGCAGAAGACTCAGCTAACTCTTCGTCATCAATGTCTACCGGGAGCGGGACACTGATGTCTGATTCCGAAATAGCAAAAGGGCGGCCCAAAATCCCCGAGCTATACCGGTCGAGAATGTAGCATTCCCAGAATATCCGCCGGCGATGCTGCTCGGTCACAGGGTTGAGCGGCTCGGAATTTCGAACGTGAAGCCGCCATTCGATACATTGACGCATACACAATTGAGAAATATACCACATTGAAGTTCCAATATGATGGTACCTCCCGAACCGAGCAATGATGAGAAGATTCTCAATAGCCTCAATGCTTCCAATTAGAGAGATCTCTCCCAGATAAGATCCAGCAGCTATGAAATATCCAAGTGGATTTTCGGAGCTGAGGCCCGCACGATGCCTTGTGGTAGAACTTATTGCGAATACCATAAGCAGACGAAAGCGGTCTTGGGCTGATGGTGCATTCTCGGTCCTGGAAGTGGTGTAAATGCGGTTGTATATGGCCAGAACCTCTTCGCGAAGGAGAAACGTATGATGGATATGGAAACGCGTGAAGTAGTTATCTAACAGTTGCTCGGCTTCATGCGGTGGTGGTAGCGAATTTGGAGCCAGATTTTGCCTATGCACTCTGGGCCGTGCAGCTAGCTGGTTTAGGATGTGAGTGCGGTGTTGCTGCCACCTTGTATCGGACAAGATACTGTTGAGAACCCCCAGGCCACTGCCATCACCAACGTAGTAGCTTCTCCTCTCAACATCATCCGATATTGGGGTCGGCGCTAGATGAGTCGTAGACGCAGTTGTGGATAACGCGCAGCCATTCAGTCTCTCATTCAAGCTCTTTTCCTCTTGTTCTAGCTGCGCGATGAAGCCTCGGGAATACTGCTCTCCGCTTTCAGGATCGATGATGATGCAAGCGACCCCTCCCTTGGTGCAGTTGGTGCATTTCGGCGCTTGTCGGTCACATCGGACCTTGCGGAGCTTGCATTTTTGACACGCCGGCAGCTGCAGTGCTGTCATCATGAATCCGGGGGTGTGGGTTTGAATGATGCGGAGAAAAGTATGGGGATGCTGGACGGCATCTGATGAGCGGTAGGCGCCTTCGGCCCCACTCCGATCATTTTGTTTCATGGGATTGGTCCAGCATGGTAGGCCTTGACGGTTGAGCCGTTATTGCATCGGCAAAACCCCGGTAGGACACCTGGCTCACGCGCCCCATCTTTGGTGAACTTTGCGGCAGATGCTATGTCCAAGAAAGCAGATAGATATTGGGGAATCCCTCATAAAATGGATGGCTGTGCAACATGAACTTCTATCCACCTCCCCCCACAATAACCGCGTCCTTATACTTCCGCATCCCAGACCAGGTCAGATGTAAAGACCGCGACTCGGAATGGCGAGGAGGTTTCAGTCGAACCTTTCAGAACATATTTCTTGAAGGCCCTGTTTACACCTCATCAGGCCACCTCTATGTTGTGGACATCCCCTACGGCCGAATACTCAGTATCTCACCCACGAAAGACGTCAGAGTCGAGGCTGAATGGGACGGGGAGCCAAATGGTCTAGCTGTAGATCCTGAAGGCAAGATCGCGGTTGCAGACTACAAGCAGGTATTGTGCCAAAGGATACAACAGAGGTAGATGTTGGCTAAACATGGCTAGGGTATTTTGACATTTGATCCATCGACAGGCAGAATAGCGCCACGGCTCTCACGTCGAAACCTAGAGCGGTTCAAAGGGCCTAACGACCTGATTTTTAGTTCTAAGGGTGAACTGTACTTTACAGACCAGGGTCAGACCGGACTAACAGATCCCACTGGTAGAGTATATCGCCTCTCGCCCGATGGTAAACTCGACACACTTGTAGAGAATGGCGTCAGCCCCAACGGTCTGGTGCTCTCTCCTGACGAGAAATTCCTCTTCGTCGCTATGACTCGTGCGAACGCGGTCTGGCGGCTTCCACTTCATGCAGATGGGACAACGAGTAAAGCAGGCCTTTTCTTCCAGAGCTTTGGAACTTCTGGACCAGATGGTTTGGCAATGGATGAGGAAGGGAGTCTGTTTGTGTGCCATCCAAGTTTGGGGTGTATTTTTGTTGTCAATGCGGATGGAACTCCGAAAGCAAGAATCGTGTCGGGTACGGAGGGCCTGAATCTGACGAACTGTTGTTTTGGTGGCCAAGAAGGCAAGACGCTATTTATCACTGATAGCTTAGAAGGAAATGTGCAATGTGTGGAGTGGCATTGCAAGGGCGCTACTGCAGTGCCTACTGTGTTAGGAAAGAGTAGCGTGTAGTATTATAACAAGCAAAGAATCATCTACATTCTGCAACACAGTGTCCTAGACCTTCTTGGTTCAGAAAGTGCAGATGAAAATGTGTCTTCCTCGATTGTAGATACTGACGTAAATGAGCACTGAATTGTGCAGCTTGGCAGTAGGCGTGGATAGTGACTCGCCAAGTACCGCGATTTGCAATTAAGTTTTGGTTTTGCAAAGATGAGGGACACCGATAGCGGCCATATTTATGGCGGTGGCGAAGTGAAATTGATCTCGAAAACATTATGAAAAGAACGGAGACGAAGACAATCAACTTATATCGCGCTCATTCTACGGACGCTAGTATTAGTATTGCTTTTTTTAGATACTATAACCTTCTCTCTCTATCAGTTGTAAGTTTTTCTTAGCGATTAGATATGTCTTTTAATATTGCTGTTTCTCTTTATTTCTCTTTATGCCTGTAATTCATATACTGTAGGTACTCTACTAGATTTTCTGTGTGATTGAAATCTCCAAAATGCATGAATTCGTACGATTGGTATTGACACGACGGTACAAGAGCAGTTCAGCCTCGCGCGAGGCTTATTGTGACCGAGGGGCTAAGGCAGCGATGCAGCAAGCCTACCAGCTGCTACGGGATGGGAGGTGAAGACGGGAAAGCTTGCTATAGTCAGCACTGTTCCGAAGCAGCTGCTAAGGAGATCGCGCCTCGGGGCTTGAAACCATGACCGCTTAGAAATCGATCGAGCTGGGGCCTGAAGAGGCGGACGAATTTCCCGCGCTATGACCAACAGCTTGGAACTGTATATACATACCAATATGGCGTCTGTATCAGTCCCCCTACAATCATCTCAGAGCCCTTGTCGGATTGTAGCGATGACAACATTCGAACCCATTGCCCAAACCAGTCAGGCGCGCCTGGATGCCTCACTGACCGACGCGCCTTTAGATGTGCACGAGCTTGTGACGCGACAGCAACAGCCAGTGGCGCCACAAGACAAAGCCAAGACAGTCCTGTACCTGGCATACGGCTCCAACCTGTGCAATGAGACATTCCGGGGCGTGCGCGGCATCCGTCCGCTATCACAGGTCAACGTCATGGTCCCGTCGTTGAGGCTTACCTTCGACCTGCCCGGCATTCCCTACAAGGAACCCTGTTTTGCAAACACAGCGCTGCGCATGCCTGATAGCACCCAAGACTACCACAAAGACCGCTGGCATAAGGGATTGGTAGGTGTCGTGTACGAGGTGACACTCACCGACTATGCACACATCATCGCGACAGAAGGTGGCGGCAGCGCCTACCAAGACATTCTGGTCGACTGCTACGTGCTGCCACCCACCGACACTGTGCCCTCGACACCCACGTCCAAAGCCTTCAGGGCGCATACGCTCTTCGCATCCGCACAAGACAAAGACGGCCATTCGCGAACGAACGACCGCCTCGTTCGACCGGACCCTAGTTATGCGCAACCTTCAGCGCGATATCTCAAGCTGATAACCGATGGTGCCGCCGAGTGCAAACTGCCTACCGAGTACCAAGATTACCTGCACAAAATCCGACCCTACACCATTACAAGCGCCAAGCAGGAGATTGGCAAGAACATCTTTTTGGCCATCTGGATGCCCTTTATCGCTTTGGTATTTGCGTTGGGGAGAAAGTTCCAGGACAAGAAAGGACGGTCGCCGTGGTGGGTCGCCAAGCTCAGCTCGATGGTGTTTGCCGGCATGTGGATGAGCTATGACAACGTCTTCAAGCCCACCTTTGGCGATGGAGAAAGGACGGTGGGTGATGATGACTTGGAAGACAATGCTGTAAGTATAGGGGAAGCTGTTCTCACAGTACAGGACGCAGAAAAGGAAAGCATGCTGGAGGAATCTGTACAACGCTTGTACAAGTCTTAGAGAGCTAGGTTACGTTCTACGCGCAGCTCCAATGTCATTGTTATGAAACTCATTCCAAATTTCTCACCGGCACTATGAGCTTCTTTGAGATGTACGAGTGATCGCTAAGGCGTGATCCATTCCTATAAGGATATCTCTTCAAGTGCGTATCTAATCATGCATGATATGGCATTGGAGAATTTGAACGTGAATAAGTGGCAGGCGTTCTTTCAACATTTCGGCACAGGGAAACTGGACTGAAAAAAAAGTGAATCGAAAGCTGGCCAATGAAAACATGAACAAGCTTGCTAGCTGTCAGTCTGTAATATTATAGAGACTTCCTACGTGGATAGTACAACCCATTCGGCAGCTAAGCATTGCAATGGGCAAGCTATGAAGCGGGCGGTCAGACTTGACATCCAAGTTCGCATCCACGGTCTGCGCGCCAAAGGCCAAACTGCTGGTCTGGTCCGCCCAAAGCTTGACCTTTCTGGACTGTCTACAGTCTTTTGTAGCTGGCTCGTCTTTGTAACCCGCTCCTCTACATCGAGTCAGTACTGACTAAAAGCGAGCTCCGGCGCAGTGTCGTACAAACTTGAAGCCAGCACGTGCAGACGACTCTTGTCGACACGTCGTATTGGGATTCTGTTCATTGCTCGTGGGTATCATATCCTTGCATGCGCATGCTCGCGTTTTTAGTCCGAGTCCTCATCGCTCACGTCCATTTCCATTTCAGCATCAGAGTTCTCCTCTTCCTCTTCCTCCTCCCTCGCCCTCTTCTGACCCTTGGCCGCATCTTGTGCATTGACTGGAACTGCCTTCTCCGGTACAGCGCCGAAGCCTGCTGCTTGTGTGGGTGCCTGTTGTGCCTCGTCTTCGCGCTCGGGCTCGGGCATCTTGTAGGTTCCATCAAGCTTGGCTATGGTATCCGACTTTGTCTTTGCATATGCAATTTGCTACACCATGTGAGTGCTTTCATCGGGCAAGGGATTTGCGGGAAACGAGCCAGACGTACCATGTCCTTTCCAAAGAATGTGAATCCCTGCAGAGCACGCATGGCCTGTGTCGACGAGTCGATGTCGCGGAAGACTATATGTGCCTGGCCGCGCATTTTCATGGTCTTGAGCGCGACGATATCGAGGATGACACCATAGGTAGCGAAGAGCATGTACAAATTTCGCTTGAGGTCATCTTTCTGCAGCTTGTCGGGAAGATTGCGCACATAGAGGCTGGTTGCTGTAAGTAGGCGAGCGCGCGCGAGTGTGTGGTGTAACCACCAGAGGGCGGAGTAACTTACGTTCTGTTTGGAACGCCCTCGCTGGCGGTAGCACCGGTACCTGGCGGTCCTCGGGCAGAAGAGGCCATTGTAAGTGCAATGGCAGCTGCGTCGTGCGTCGGTGGTGAGAGGTCGAGCTCCCCGCTGAAAACCGCGGCCAAGCCTAAAAAGTTCGGGGCCGTGCATATGCCTGGCGGTCTGCCACTTGCGCCGTCGTCGAGACCAAGGAACCATGCTTATATGAGCCTTGCCCGCCCGCTGCTTTCACCTGCATTGCAAGAGGAGGAAAGGAAAACAGGAGGCATGGAGATGGTGGTGGAATCGCACATCTCATGACGCCTGCTGGGGTACGCCGCTGCTCGACCAAATTCCGTCTCCCTAGACCATACCTCTCCAACTACACCCATACACGTACGGTTTCCTAGCTCGATATCGACCCCGTCGCAAACTCGCCATGGCATCGCCTGCCGTTCTCAGCCCTCGGCCTAACCCGCCAGGCGCGACAATGTCTACCGCGAACACTGCGAGAACGCTCGCTCTCCCAAGCCACACCAGCAAGCCTGTCAAGTCGCCAGTGCCGCCAGCGCCAACCACGATAGCAGGCGATGGCGGCATGGACCTTGCAGAGCAGATGAACGACCGAGTGCGCAGCCAGTTTGTTATCGGCCCAAGGCTAGGAGAGGGTACCTATGCCGTCGTCTACCAAGCTCACTACCGCGACAACCCAAAGCACCTCGTCGCCATCAAGAAGATCAAGTACAATGCCGAGTATCCTAATGGCATTGCCCCCGATGCCATTCGTGAAATGCAGTTTCTCTTCGAAATGTCTCATCCCAACGTCATTAAGCTGCACGACGTCTTCTCTACCAAGGAACAGAACCTGTCACTGGTGCTCGAGCATCTCCCACTTGGCGACCTGGAAAAGCTGTGGAAGAACAAAGAAATCACATATACAAAGGCCGACATCAAGGCTTGGATGAACATGTTGTGTCAGGGCATTTGGTTCTGCCACGAGAACTTTGTCCTGCACCGCGATATCAAGGGCAGCAACGCGCTCATTGCCGCAGACGGCACCGTCAAGATTGCTGATTTTGGTTTGGCGCGGAGCTTTGCTGACCCTGGTGTCAAAATGACTACCATGGTCATCACCCGCATGTACCGCCCGTTGGAGCTGCTCTACGGTTGTTCCCATTACGGCGGTACTGCTGACATGTGGAGTATCGGCGTCCTCATGGCAGAGCTGTGCAAACGCGACTGGTTTCTGTACTCGGACACTGACATTCGCCAAGTAAGCGTCATATGCGAGAAATTCGGAACTCCCACAGAGGACACATGGCCAGGTGTCACTTCGCTTCCCTACTACGTGGCGCCTGAAAAGCAGACTGGACCACAAGGTACTACAGCTTTCAGACAGACCCGTCCGCGCAGCTGGTGGAAACAGGAATTCCCTACCCTCGGAGATGATGGTTGTGACTTCATCAGGGGCCTCTTGACGCTCGATCCACAAAAGAGATACACGGCCCAGAAAGCCCTTGAGGATAAGTGGTGGACTAATGCGCCCCGCCCAACCAAAAAAGAAAACCTTCCCAAAGAGGGTGGTGGAACAAAGGCTATGGGCGAGGATCTCAAGCGGAGAGGAGGCGAAACTCCTGCCAATGGCCGAGCGGATAAGGTTGCGCGAAAGCTTGATTTTGGTTCCATGGGTTGAGCGACACTCTCCTACATGTCTCAATCTCAACAAGTGGACGTTTGGGGTGTTAGAGTTATGCGGTTATCTTCTAGGCGCATAGTAATGCAAGCCGCGTGCGCTTGTTGGGAGGCTGAGAGGGGGAAAGTCTCTACACTACAGACTTGTTCGGGCCATAAGCTCCCGAGCTCAAATTACACCGAAGCACTACTTTGGACGTTGAATGTTACTTTTTGCTCATCGTTGAACAAGGTCATACTCAAAGAACTTCTACTACTCGAGATAAACCATGATACAGAGACCCGACAAAAGTTTATTCGCGCAAGGCACTTGTGGCGGGCCTGTATTTGCCCGAATAAGCTTTTGTTCTAGCACTGTAAAGCGCTCAACATACTACACACATTCTCTATTTGAGGTTGGACACGCACTTAAGCAGTTTAGATTCCTTGCATATGTAAAGGTCATAATGGCATTTCTATTCACTGATGTTGTGCTCATCTGATCGTCTTCATTCTGTATCCCATATCTCTCGAAATTCGTCAATTTTTAAACTGTTATGCTCACTTGACAAGCTTGCAGACAAGGTCACCAGAATCGACCGAGTCTCCTTCACGGACCGACAAACCGCTAACCTTACCAGAGTGTGGTGCTGAAATGACCATCTCCATCTTCATGGCGCTGAGAATAGCAACGGGGTCGCCCTTCTTGACATCGCTACCATCGTGAACACGGACTTCGACCAACACACCGGACATGGGCGATCCGATTTGGCTGCTGTCCGTGGGATCCGCCTTGGGTCTTGAAACGTTATCAATAGCCGCGTGCTGATCCTCGACAGTGACAGTACGAGTCTCGCCATTCATCTCGTAGAAGACCTCGCGAAGACCGGTCTGCTCAGAGAGCGGGCCAATGGCCAGGAGCTTGAGAATGAGAACCTTGCCCTTCTCAAGTTCAACATGGAACTCTTCGCCAATCTCAGGTCGTGCCAAGAAGTACCGGGTTGGCAGGACGGAGAGATCTCCGTACTTGGTGGTCCACTTCTTGTAATCCTCAAACACCTTGGGGTACATGATGTATGATGCAACATCACACTCAGTAGCGTCACCCCACTTTGCCTTGAGCTCGGACTTGACCTTGACGATATCCACAGGATCAAGATAGAGACCAGGGCGCTTGTCCATCTTTCTACGTCCACGGAGAGCTTGTGAACGAAGAGGCTCTGGGAAGCCGCCATAAGGCTGACCCATCAATCCCTCGAAGAATTCCAGCACGGAAGACGGGAAGTCAAGTTGGTCGGCCTTGGCTAGAACATCGTCGTAGGACAGATTGTTAGAGACCATAAACTGAGCCAGGTCACCGACAACCTTGGATGTAGGAGTGACCTTGACGATGTCACCGAGCAAGTCATTGGCCTGCTCGTAAGCCTTCTTGGTCTGAGCCCATTGCTCACCAAGACCTTGCTGGGAAGCCTGGAAGATGAGGTTGGTGAGTTGACCTCCTGGGATCTCGTGCTCGTAAACTTCAGGGTCAGGACCAGTGAGACCTGCCTCGAAAGGTGAGTAGAGGAGACGAAGCTGCGCCCAGTAGGCGTCAAGGTTGCGGATCATGTGGGCATCCAAACCAGCATCGAACTCTGTACCCTCCAGAGAAGCAAGGATGGCTCCAATACTGGGCTGGGATGTCATGCCAGACATGCTGTCGATTGCGGCATCAACAGCGTCTGCACCAGCTTCAGCGCAAGCGACCATGGACGCGACACCGGTACCGGCGGAGTCGTGAGTGTGGACGTGAATAGGCAGATCGGGGTACTTCTTGCGGATAGTTCCAACCAACAGGCGAGCAGCACGAGGCTTGAGAACACCAGCCACTATAATTTAGCAAGAAGAGTTAGTGTCTTTGTCACGAGTGTTTCGGATGGGAAGCACATACTGTCCTTAAGTCCGAGAATGTGAGCACCCATCTTCACAATCTTGTCGACAATTTCCAAATAGTACTCCAGGTTGTACTTCTTCTTGGGGTTCTTGGGATGATGAGTTAGTGAAAGTTCGGTAATGTGAAGAATTCCATAACGTGAAAAGTTCCGTGATGTGAAGAGATAAGTATAATGAAAGAAAGAACACCAAAGAAAACCAAAAAGGACACTGTCCGTATTAAGGAAAAGGAAGGCCACGAGCCAAATGGCATTTCTTCGTGGCGCGGTGGGCGTTGTACTTCTGAGTCGTGCTGGCTGCATAGTTGCAGGGTGAGCACCAGTACCGCTTGTTGGCCTTGTCGAGAGCATGCTTCGCCTTCTTGACCGGGTTCTTCACGGGCTTGACGATGCCTCTTACTTTGTTCAAGTGAACCGGGAGGCTCTGATGATGACGGAGCTGATTCCCGGCACCGAAGTTGACACCACAGGGCTCGCAGTAGAACCTCTTCTCGGACAGAGCCTTCTCACGCCTCTTCTTGTTGTCTTGAGCGGTTCTGACAGGTCCCCGGGTGATGTAATCGCGCCGCGAGTTCTTGAGAGTCCTCTGGGCGCATATACGGTTGATCTCCTCGAGGGAAAGGTCATTGTCGATTCCTCGGATACCTTCGGTAAGGGCGCTATGACTGCAGCAGCCATCGTAAGGGAGACTAGATTTATCCCAGGGACAATATGAAGCCATACCCTGGACTTTGTGCCGGGACGTCGTCATCCGGAAGATACTCGTGAAGCATGACTCTAGTACCAGGATGACGGCCTGGGACTTGTGCTTACGGGTACAATCTGGGAGAGGCATCCAGCAGAATAGCCCTTTGTGCGTGATCTGATATCCTTCGTCCAAAGCGAGCTGGACATGCTTGGGGATCTTGATACCCCTGTCGTACATGTCTAAGCGGGCACCGACACCAGCTTCATTAGCAGTGCCGGAGCCGATGTACAGCTTTGGACGGCGTTCGTGATGCTCAAGGACGATGACATAGACTGCGAAGGCCTTTCTGGGGGTGGCCGGGAGGTCTTTGAAGAATTGCAGGGAAGGAGCGGCGGGTGAAACCAGCTGCTCAGTCACAGCCGGGGCGAGTGAGATGCTCGCACCATCACAGACCTCACGCCATGCATCCTCACTGGGGAAGATGGTGCCGTAGACCGGGTTCTTCGCCGACATGCCTGTATTGGCAAGGTAGTTCCAGGCTATCTCCAGCATAGGCAAATGGAGGTTTGGCTGGGGGATGCTCATGGCTGCCATAGCTGGAAACCGACAATGGCGATGAGTTTAGACACTGTCCGATGGTGATACCTCCCGGTTGGTGACAGGAGAAGGGAATGCAGTGACAAGATGCTCTCAGGACGGGCGAAGAAGGTGAGTGCCATAAACATTGCGTGCCTCCCACCCAATGGTGTTTGGGAAGGAGCACCCACGTCCACAGTGGGAAGGAAAGAACAATAGCAAAACACACGATACATGCAAAACTCACAGACCGAGAAAAATCAACACAACGAGAAAAATTAAGGCAGCGAGAGGAATTAGAACAACGAAAGAAATCAGAACTCACAAGCATATCGCCTGAAATGCACACGGTGCCCTCGGCGACACCACCGGCTTTGAGGACAGCCTTAATACCGACTTCCAGTTGCTCGACATCGTTCAGCGCGTCAAAGACACGGAAGATATCGACGCCGTTTTTCTTCGCCTGCTCACAGAAATGGAAAATGGCATTGTCGGGTAGGGAAGAGTAGGCAACACCGTTGGCTCCACGAAGAAGCATCTGGAAAGGAATGTTGGGAACGAGCTTCCTCATCTTGCGAAGCCTATCCCATGGGTCTTCATAAAGGAAACGCATGGCAACGTCGAAAGTAGCACCACCCCAGCACTCCAGAGCCCAAGCATTGGAGTAGGCGTGGCTGGTCTCCTTGGCAATGTTGAGAAGGTCGACTGTTCGGACGCGAGTAGCGAGAAGCGACTGGTGAGCATCACGCCAGGTTGTGTCCATGATCAGACAGCCCTTGTTAGCGCGCACAGCCTTTGCGAAACCCTCAGGTCCTTCTTTCAGGATGACGTTCCTCCAACCTTGAGTGCAAGGAGCAGAGGTATCAACCTTCTTGCCGGTATGGTCGTAAATGGCTGGAATGGGGATAACACCCTTGAATTTGGGCTCGCCGATCTGGCCTTTAATTTGGCTGCCGTTGACAGCCAGGTCGCCCAGATAAGCAAGGAGCTTCTGAGCACGGTTTTGAGAACCAATAAGATCGAAGAGAGCTGGGGTGTCGTCGATGAAGGTGGTCCAGCACTGGCCATCCACGAAGGTAGGGTGTGTAAGAAGTTTGATCAAGAAAGGGATGTTGGTCTTGACTCCACGGATACGGAACTCAACCAATGCACGCAGCATCTTGCGGCGCACAATCTCATACGTGGAACCACGGCAGGAGCACTTGACCAACATGGAATCGTAATGGGGGGTGATGATGGCTCCGGCGAATCCATTACCACCATCAAGACGAACGCCGTTTCCACCAGCGGAACGGTATACTTCGATCTTTCCGGTGTCAGGTGCAAAGTTCTGGGCGGGATCTTCAGTGGTGATACGGCACTGGAATGCAAACCCGCGAGTAGAGATGTGATCTTGAGTCAGACCAAGCTGCTCAAGAGAGGCACCTGCAGCAATCTGAATCTGTGCAGCAACGATATCGATACCAGTGACTTCCTCGGTGATGGTATGCTCGACCTGGATACGCGGGTTGATCTCAATGAAGTAGTAGCGGTTTTGCTGGTCCACCAGGAACTCAGCAGTACCCGCATTCCTGTACTTGACGCTCTGTGCCAGCCTGACAGCGTCGGCGAGAATAGCATCGCGGGTCTCGACTGGGAGGTCCTTGGCCGGAGCGATCTCAACGACCTTTTGGTGACGACGCTGGACACTGCAGTCACGTTCGTACAGATGGACGACATTGCCCTGGTTGTCACCCAACAGTTGAACCTCAATGTGCTTGGGCTTGTCAAGGAAGCGCTCAATGAAAACAGTGCCGTTGCCGAAGGCCGACTTTGCCTCGGATGTTGCACGCTCAAATGAGTCCTTGAGCGCCGACTGCTCGCGCACTACACGCATGCCACGACCACCGCCACCAAAGGCGGCCTTGATGATGATGGGAAAGCCATATTCATCGGTAAAAGCCTTGGCATCTTCGAACTTCTCCACTGGGCCAGGGGTACCTGGTACAACGGGGACGTTGCACTTGATGGCAAGCTTTCGCGCAGAGACCTTGTCGCCAAGGGCCTCGATGGTGTCGGGAGAGGGGCCTACAAACTAAAAGCAAAGAAAATTAGCGCGGGTAACATTTTGCAAGCATAACGGGAGAAAAAGCAATATACTGGTTTCGACGAAGGCATTTGATGTGATCGGTTGGCACAACTTGATCAACAGCAGTATTTAAATGCTGTGTAGTTGCCCTGGGGCGCCCATGACGACTTGGCCTCTGGTCAATGTACAGGTACTTTGATGAACCAGAAGCCAGGCCAAACAAAAGCTGTATAGCTGGCCCACATCAAATGCCTTTATCGAAACCAGTAGTGTGTAGGTAGGCATGGTGGTGATGCAGGGGCAGACTGCGAGGATCGGCGCCGGGCATATGGGTCATCGGCCCCGCCTCAGGCTGGGCTGTGCCAAGGGCGATAGGCTCAACACAGCGGGTGATTGCGAGCCCCTCCATGCAATTTCGTCATAGCGTAAACAAAAGGGTAAGACTCACAATGAGGCCAGCCTTTTCCACATTGCGGGCAAACTCTGCATTCTCGGACAAGAAGCCATAGCCCGGGTGGATCATGTTGACATTGTGCTCGACGGCAATCTTGATGATCTCGTCGCCTGCCAGGTAGGCTCCGACAGGCGTGTACTGGCCCCGCGCACCAATCTCGTAAGCCTCGTCCGCCTTTTGCCTGTGCATGCTGAGGCGGTCCTCGTGACTGTAGACGGCCACTGTGTGCAGCGACAGCTCATGGGCGGTACGGAAAATACGAATGGGAATCTCTCCTCGGTTGGCCACTGGCAGACATGTGTTAGAGCGTCCCGGTTCGCATTGCGTGCCGCCAACATACCCAGCAGCTTCTTCAGCTGCATTATGGAGCTGCTTGCTCGCAGCTTGTGGTGCACCGAGTTCCGATGGGGGTGGTGCTCGCCATGGTCCTCGTCAAAGTCGTTGTCGTCAATGGCCGACGAGTTGGCCGGGTCAGCCTGCAGCGCCGACATGGTGGTGGACGACTGTGTGTATTGGGTGAAAGAGGGTGGGGGGAGGGGAGGGGAGGGGAGGGGAGGGGAGGGAGAGGGAGAGGGAAGGCGAGGTCTGAGAAAGGTGGATGAGTGCGGCTCCAGGCCAATTTATGTACTGTATGAGGGCAGCGCCTATCGGAGACGCAGGGTCTGCAATTGGAGCTGGTGCTGCCGTTGCTTCGAGTGACTGGAGCAGCAGTGGGAGCTTAATCCCGAAACAGATGCAGAGAGCCAAGGCTAGGTGAAGGTGGACTCAATGGCCTCAACCAAGCTCGCCAGTATACCGTCGGCTGGCTCGCGAGCATGAGCACAAGCACAAGCACAAGCAGCTGCATGCCGCGCAGTGGTCATAGCTTCACCGGGCGCGGGGGAGATAACATGGCTAATGGAGGGGCAGACGGCCGACGCAACCCCCAAAATCTCCCCTGGTTATTGGCGTTTCGAGAGAGGATTGCGTACTACGCCGCCTGTTATGCCGCCCCGTCAAACCCTCCCCAAACGCGTTTCGCCCTAATCCCCACGCCGCTCCGGACACATGCACCCACGCTGCGGCCTCACACGCCCGCTTCGTTTGGCCGGTTTTGCTTGTTGCGCCCTTCACCGCCACCAGCACAGATAACAAGAGCCCTTGGCAGATGAGGTTCAAGTCACAGAGCTGTTTGGGAGTATACAGCGCTTGTCTGCAAGCCCGACGCTTGGCTGGTCCACTGCTGCTGCTTGGGCTTAATCAGCGCACCAGAACCGTGGGCACGTGAAAGCCGCCATGGCTGCGGTTGTATCAAAATGGCCTGCCAAGCTCAAGTTGTACGGTTAAGGTTTCCAAATGCGATTCATGGGACCTGAATCTGCCTAAGAATGCTCGCCTTATGCGGCTGCAGAGCACCAGAGGCCGCAGCCAAGGCGCGGAACCGCAGCAGTAAGCGATGAGTCCGAAAAAGATAAATCTGAACGAGGTGAAGGAGGGGCACACCGGAAAGAGGGGGGTGGTGGTTTGAACTCTACAATCCGTTGGCCGAAGCGTCCAAGCCGAAGAAAAGCGCTTAATTCCACTGGCTTTCTCCGCCATGCCGAGCTTGGTCCGACAGCGTCCATGGAGGAGTGGCAGACAGGCCACTTGCACCATATCTAGTACAAAGAAGCCAAGACTGTTTCAGGAATGGCTAACAAAAAAGTTCGTGCCAGTGGGGCAGCTATGTACAGGGGTTTCGACATCACCACCACATGTTGGTGCTCAACACCATGAGCAACTATCCCAGCCCTGTTTTTTTACGAGCTGGTCCATTCTCATGGGTTCCCTTTTCTTCAGACTTGACGATGTTTCGACCAACATCGACGGCTGCTACATGATAATTCTAGGACAAACAGTTAAGGCTTACTTGGCCTACCCGGCCTGCTTGGTCTGTTGGTCTATTGGGTCTGTTGGACTTGCTCTTCGACCCAAGGCGCTACCGCGAGCAACGCAGTCGTGCTTTTATCTTCCTTTTCTCCATTTTCAACTTCTTTCTCATTGACTTGATCGACCGCCTTGTTCTGAGAGTTGTTGGCCCGTGCCCGGTATACTTTCCAGAGAGATGATGGATCAAACAGGGCTAACCTCGTTCCCACTCCATGACGCATCTCGTCTTGTGCTGGCTCCTTGCTCTTCGATAGTGCGAGTAGCTCCGTCAATGTGATATCTACTATTATGGCATTGACCTGGTCTAGCTCGAGGGTCTCGACCAATTCTCTTTAGTCAGGGAAAACGATTGATGAAATAGGGTGTTTGGATTGGCGCCCTCCACCTTCATATACGGCGTCAAAAATGGTTTTCCGCGTGCCATCATTATCTGATTTGGCTTTTAACCTGGTCACATGAAGCGGAGCTCTCGGCCGCGGGTGATAGAAGTAGTCTTTTGTAATTTCATTTGGATAGGCTTCAGAAACAGGTATAGTGTGACGGAGTAGCGCAGACTGGCGCCGATTCCGCACGTCTGCCTTCATCTGTTTGCAGTATTGGAGTGACAAGCCCTTTTACGCAAAGAGAATTCTCAGTAAGCATAACGGACAATACCTTAGGGCGCTGTTAAGAAGCCTAAAACTATGTGCCTTCGGATTTTGTATGATCGTTGCTGCAAGATCGTCGGAGCCCAGTAACTGGGGGACCATCAGTCGGCCTGGAAGTCATACTCGTCTAAGCAACGCGAAATGTGATTCCTTCAACGTTCACCACAACTTCACGGGGTGCAGCACGTTTCAATTCCAATTATTACGAAGATAACTGCACAGCAGCTCCACTAATTGACCCTACATATCGCTGGTTTACTGTGGTCAAGGACCTTTGCACGTTTGCAATCCTACAGATATTTTGTACACAATGCTCTCATGGCTATGAATGCATTACCAGACCATATATACTAATTAGACCAACGGCTTTCTTCTCACCAGGAGCAGCCTTCTAACAGTACGCTGACATCTAAACTGTGCTACCAGCTCTCACATGCCCTCCTTACTATCTTGTGACTGTAACTGTCCTCTTGGGCACTTGTCTCACCTCCACGCTTGATCAGACATCAAAAATGGGATAGATCAAAAAGACACGGCTAGACACGTTGCGATAAGGCACCTTTACTGAGCCTTGGCAAGCCTCTCTCTGCTAGCAGCAAGAGCACCAGCAAGACTGAACTGAGTCTTGATACCGTCAATGCGATGGACAGCGTTGAGGTTCTTAACACAAGTGATTTGGAAGCAGGTGGCACTACCCTGGCGCGAAGTGATCGTGGAATAAGCGAGGAAGTATTCCCAGATCTAGAAAACCATTAGCTTGTGGAAAGCAGACAAGGACATGAGGAGCTTACCTTGAACCAGCGGATGCCATACTTGGCAACGACCTTGTCCTTGTTGGCGAGCCAATTACGGTACCACCTCCAAAGAGTTGCAGAGTAATGTACACCAATAGTGTCTACCATCTTGACCTCAAACCCAGCAGCCTCGAGGGTGTCAACGACGAAGCCGAGAGGAGTAGACGCGTCAGCACCAGGGAAGATGTACTTGTTCATGAAGAGACCCCAGGTGAAGTCCTCGAACTGCCACGCTTTACGGAGACCAGCGATCTGGAGGAAGAAGACGCCGTCGTCGTCAAGCATGTCGTAGACCTGACGGAAGAAAGCACCCAAGTGACGGACGCCGACATGTTCAGCCATCTCAAGACAGGTAATCTTGTTGTAGCCACCAGAGGGAACGGGAATTTCACGGTAGTCCATGCAGAGAATGTTGGACTGTTCAGCCTCAATACCAGCCTTCCTGAGACCGTTGTTGCCCCAAGCAGTCTGATTACGACCCAGCGTAACACCAGTGACCTTTGCGCCATAGTTCACGGAAGCGAACTTGGTGAGTGTACCCCATCCGCAGCCAATATCGAGCATCCTCTCACCTGGTTGCAGGTCGATCTTCTCACAGACGACAGCCATCTTGTTGTCCTGCAGTTGTTCCAAGCTCTCTTCCTTGTTGATATCGGAGATGATGCCAGAAGTATAGATCATGCGGGGACCGAGGAACCAGCCGTAGAAGTCGTCACCGCGGTCATAGTGGTCGCGAACCTGTTCTTCGTCTGTAAAAGGGTCAGTACATGCAGATATTGGGGGTCTATGGCGGGCTTGCCTTGGGACTTGGAGTGGACGATCATCTCTGGAATCATTCCGAAGAGGAAGTGCTTGATCAATCCGAGAGTGAAGCGGGGCTTGGACCAGTCGTGGCGCCATTCGAGAATCTCGAGCATATCGCCGTTGAGCTCGATATCGCCATCAAAGTACTTTTCCTGGAAAGTCTCGAGGGGGATCTGCTTCTTGCCATAGTAGGCGTCGCGGTCCTCGGCCTTGTTAAACTTGAGGTAGTGCTCGATGGGCTTGCCGGGAAGCTTGGCCTTCTCGTTCTTGCGGGGAGCGAATTCAGACGTAAGCCACCAGAAGGGACCGAGAATGGGAAGGCACAGGACGATGGCGAGGAAGAGCCATGTCTTGAAGCCCATGCCCCAACTCCATGTGATGTAGGCGGGGACGCCTACGAGCAGCGAGATGAGGACATAGTTGTTGAACGACTCGCGACCGGAGCCTTCTGCAGGGCAGGGAGCATTGGCAATGGTCGGGTACTGTCAATTGGCAAGCGTCAGCTCTGTATCTCTTCAAGTCGTCGCTCAATGGTTGGCGGGGTTATCGTCTGAATGCCCATGGGAGACCCACCGAAGTCGTCTTCACACCACAGTCGAACGCAGGCGTCGTGGGCGAGGGCGCGGGTGGTGTTTCCACCCACTGAAAGTTTTCCTCGGAGGTATTGCTGCTCATCTTGCGCAATGCGGAGCAATTTTGCGGGATGCAAAGCAAACGTGTTAGGAGTCGGGTACCTTTATGGCGGTGAGCTAAGAGTGCCTAGGGGTACTAAGGGTACTAAGCGAGCAGAAAAGCCCCGCTGGGGTTACGACTTGCCCCGATAGCAAACACGCCACGACCTCACCGCGCCTTTGCTATCCCTTGCTGAGCTTGGTAGCCGCATAGTGCAATCTGGCCACTTTCAGTCTGCATAGCTGTGCACATAAGTAGCTCTAGGACTAGGATAAACGTTTGTTCGGGCAAATATAGGCCCACTATAAGTGCCTTACTCGAACAAACTTCTATTTGGTCACTTTACATTACTAGAGAATAAGAGATGTGCAAACAGCCACTTTATGTGGAAGGTACTATATATGATAACGTAAGAGAAGTCTATTTGCGCAAGGCGCTTATGGCGGTCCTGTATTTGTCTAAGCAAACTCCTATTAGGTCACTATACATAACTAGAGAATAAGAGGTATGCGAATAGCCGCATTACATAGAATGCAACATAAATATTCAGTAACCTAACTTATCCCCGCAAGGCGCTTCTGGCAAACCTGCATTTGCCCGAACAAACTTTTATCCTAGTAATGTATGAAAAAAGAAGTATCGCGCACCCCTATACGGTGTTGCCAAGCTCATTTGGACAATTTCTTATGTAAATACGCATTACGAGCTTGAGTCTAGTAGTAAAGCTCATGGCATATAAGTTGAGCTGCTCGGTATGTACACTGGGTACTGATCCAAATACAAAGATCACCTGAGCCACGTTTCTAGCTGCTGTTGGCCTCACAATATGTATATACAGTGACCTGACAGAAGTTTATTCACGCAAGGTGCCTGTATTTGTCCAAACAAACTTCTCTCAGACACACATAGAAGATAAGAGGTAGACAAAGAGCTAAGTGATATAAAACGCACTATTTACAGTAATCTAGCAGGAGTTTGTTCACGCAAGGCACTGGTAGGGGGCCTGTATTTGCCCGAACAGACATTTGTCCTAGCACTTTATCAAAGAACGTGTAGGCAGTAATCTGACAGAGGTTTGTTAACGCAAGGCGTTTGCAGTGAATCTGTATTTGTCCGAACCAGCTTTTGTCGTAGTACTTCTTCAAAGGACATATCATCAAACCATGTGATTAGTTAGACTAGAATACATTCCTACTATCTTGATGCATGCACCACGAATTTTTTCCATATCCCGCTGCATGTCAATACCTAAGCCGATGTTGACAATGACACCCCGAGATGCAAAAACATCATGTCCTCCTTGCTACACACTGCTAAAAAGGTCGGAAGCCTCCTGTAGGCTGCGGAGTGATGCCGTTTGCCTGGCCATAAGGACCCGGCGAGGGTGCCGAACCCATCGGACCTTGCGTGAGCATGAGACGCGAGCCCAGGATCGGCGTGTCTTCTTCCTTCTTCTGCTGTGAGGCTTCGCGGGCCTTGCGCTCTTCGTTGTCCTTCTTCAGCTGCTCAAGAGATGCCGTCTGCTGGGCGATGAGGTTGATCATATACGGCTGAGCAGATGTTAGTGTGCGTGTCATGCTACAAGATAGCCAGTACATACCATGGTAAAGTCATGCAGACCATTGCGCCATGACATTTCGAGGATGACATCTGGTCGGAGAAGATCATAGCAGGCGTAGAGCATGCCGACGTAGCATTCGCGGCTGCCAATGTCGACAAACTGTACGAGGAATTAGCATCATTACTTAGCAATACTACGGGTCGACTTACGTATCGCAGCAATTCCTCAACAACATCCGACTTGCCAGACATAGCGGCGGTCTCAATAGCATCCTTGAAGAGCTTGTCTTGCTTGGAGAGCGTGATGGACTTCTCCCAGCGCCTGTTCTTGCGATATATATCCGCCGCGATCTGGCGGAAAAATACCAAGTCGTGCTTCTCTAGGCGCTGTGCAAGATCTACTGGGTCGTAGTTGTCATAGTTGTTGACTGAATCCCGAAGCGTCTTGTAGTCTTCCTCCTCAATCAGGAGGTCATGGAGGGCGTTGTTCACCTCACGCTTGTTTTGCGACTGAACATTGAGGAGGTAAGGCTTGATCAAAGGAATGTTGTCAGACTTCGTAAACATCCGGACGACACGGTTGGCGTCAATTCGAGGGGTCAGCGCTTGCAGGAGGTCGGTAAGAAGCGTTGGATGTTCTTCTAGATAGAAGCCGATAGCTCGATACGCGATCTCACTATTGCTAACTTTGGTGAGAGTGTCCTTGAAGGTCTGGTGTTCCCAGGCATCGGCCGCGCGCTCCATCATAGCAAGCGCGGCATTGTCGGGTTCCGAGTAGACTTGGTAGAGGAATACAAGCTCATCTTGAGATTGTCAGTATTGCTCCAGGTCAGGGTATGCAGGGGGACTTACTCCAATAGTGACCCTCTTCGCAGGCTTTGATGAGTTTAGGGATGTTGATGCGCGCCCAGAACAATTTCAAGTGCTCCATCAAAAGTTCCGGCTTATACCTTACCAATTGTTAGCGGAAGTACTTAGAGGGGCTTGGAAGAGCTTACTTTGCCAATGCCTCTCCAAGCGCAGTGAACATTCCCATATGAGCTCGTTCTGTGAATCAGGTCAGCGGCTGATAATCTCCAACGTACAATGACTTGACAAAAGTTCAATCGCGCAAGGCGCTGGTGGGGCCTGTATTTGCCCGAACAAACTTTTGTCCTATTACTGTAGGAAATTGTGGCCAACGCCCAAGTGGCGAAGAGCGGTAACAAACGGTGGAAGAGCAGTGGCAAAGATGAGAGAAAATGAAGAAAGGGAATTGAAATGCTGTAAAGGAAAAAAGAAAAAAAGAAATGGCGTACATACCTAGTCCTAGACCAGCGCTCAGAAGGTCAATGAGCTCCGAGAAATACCCTCCCCTTTCATACTGCTTCACTACGTCCTGCAATCCCTCAGCGTCTATCACGATGTTCAAGCCGCAAATCTGTGCTAGACGGAACTCATTCTTCGCTACACAGGCCTCGTGGACTTGCTTCCATGTCTTGATCGAGTTTGCCTTCCTGGCACACTCCACCGCGCCCTGGTAGTCTTCAAGATGGACGAGGGTGGTGGCAAGCTTCGCCCAGTTGGAGATGCTAGTGTAGAAGATCTTGGCAGCCTCATGGTAGCCCTCCTCGTAAGCTTTGTCTCCAGAAGCTTCAGCATCCGCGACGTTGGTCGCACGTAGGAAGTCTTCAAGTTCAGACAGTTGATTTGTACGGGCAAAGCAGAAAGCCAAAGCGGTGTCGATGGGAACTTCGCGAAGTGTCTTCCTAGCCATCCTCAGGAACTTGATGAGGTCCTCGTCCTTGCCAGCATGGGTAGCGATTTCGATGACTTCCAAGTAGTTGGATGGATCGTCGGCACGGATGTACGACTCGATAGAGTCTGAAACACGAAGACCATCCAGCTGTGCCTTTGCGACTCTGCTCCAGACCTGAGGCAGATCGACACGATCGGCATACTCTTGTGCCCTGTCAATGCTGACGATGTGTTCGATGAGAACGTTGGCAGCCTCGACGTGGTTCTCGTGCTTCTTGTAAATCTCAAAAGCTTCGTCGTACATACCAACTTCGATACACTGCTGTGCGATGTCTTCAGGAGTGTATTGTTCGAGTTGCTGGATGTAATTCATGACCCTGCCCCGGTCAGACTTGCAAGCGGTGAGCATCAGCAAGTTTTGGAGGGAAGGGTTGTCGCTGAAAGTCGAAGGCTCAAGAATGATCTTCTCCAGCAGTTCAATCAACTCAGCAGGCATGTCGTTAGTGATGAAAGCCTTCACTGCAACTGAAACCTTGTCTGGGTCGGTAGAGGAGGGAACTGCTGACGAGATAACCTGATCGACAAGCGATCGGCGATGCATGTTATTTGGGCTAATATGAAGTTAGTAACACTGCACTGTTTGGCACAAAGCGATAGATGCGCTTACCTCAGAACGTAATCCCAGATCTCAGAGTCAGCTCTCTCGAGTAGGTAACGAGCTTGAGTCTTGTACATGGCATTCTCGTTCGTGATGTTGACCAGCTCGAGATCGTTCTGACCCTTGGTATAGCAGATCGCGGCGAGGTTAGGATCACGCTTCTCACAGTACTTTCCGACGACGAGAGTGTCGTACTGGTCGTTCTCGTTCAAAAACTTCTCGGGATTATTGTTGCTGTCAATGTAAATCTTAGCCAGCGCATTGTATACTGCTTGCTGTTGGTTGCCGCTTGCCAAAGTCTGCTCCAAGAACGGCAGAAGCATCTTGAGACGATTGCGTGACTCGACCTCGGCGACTAACTCGTCAATGGGAATGGACGACGGTGTAACAGAAGCTAGCAAGCCCTTGATGATGCCTTCATCACAGTCCACATCGAGGAGACCACCGACAACTGCTGGAGTACGGGCAGGGTTGACGCGCTGAACGTAGACCTCAATGGACTTGAACTGCTGCTTCTTGTAAAGGTGGAGAACCAAGTCATGCACAAAGTTAAAGCGGTCACAGACAATGATGAGAGGTAGCTGTTCGGTCAAGTTGGCCTCCTTCAAAAAGTTCTTGGCCTTTTCACCGTTCAGGTAATCTAAAATGCAGGTCAGTATCATGTTGTTCGGGAACTATGTCATATTTCGACAGGGGACACTTACTGCTCTCACGACAAATACGCTCGACCTCGTTCAGCTGGCCCATAGTAGTTGCAGCCTCAATGTACTTGAAGTGAACATCAGGGTCCTCGCTCACATTGACAATAGAACCGAGGAAAAAGTACAGGCCTTCAGCAGTGCGGTGCTTCTCCAAGAGATCGATGATCCGAGTGGCACCCAGTAAGTCAGAGTACTTTTGAGCAATGCGGATGACGGCTTGCAGGTTTTGGCGGATGTTCGTGGTAAGCATAGCGTCCAAACATTCGAGCGAGAGTTCTACTGTCAACTGGCCGAAATAGTTGATCAACCACTCTTCCGGAAGCTTGTCGGTTTGAACAATGATGCGCTTGATAGCTGCTGGATCGTCATTATGCTCCAAAGCCCGAGTGAGCAAGCCGGCATTCTCGCAAAGCTGAGCGATACGCGCCTTGTCATAGTGATGGAACATCTCGTTGCCCAGAATAGCATCCGCAACCTGTGGTGCATTGAGGAGGTTCATTTCGAGCAGCTTAGTCTGCATGTGTCCTTCTTCTGGCAAGTCATTGGATAGGACGTCTAGAAGGAAAGCGGTAGCCTGCTGGATCATGCCTTGAGATTGGAAGATGTCGACAACGCGCTCGATGCTGATGAGCGGGCCGCCCTCGTTCTTCGCCAACTGGGACGCAAACTCTGCTCCCTTCTCAGCATTTATTCTTACTACGTGTTGAAGAAGCACGTTGTAGTCTGGTGAGTAGCCGACTCCGTTACAGTACTGGAGAATAAGATCGTAGTGACCGAGCTCGGCAAGCGCTGCGACAACCTTCTGAGGTACATTTGCTTCCTTGTAGATGAGCAAAGCGAGGTTTAGATCGTGCGGCTTAGCAAGGTCACCAAGCTCTTCAGAGCAGTGAAGCTTGCCCTCCTTCTGCCACTTTTCGATGAGATGTTTCCGGCCCTGGGCAAATACAGGTCGGGCAAGCTCCAGAGTCTCCTCCTTGTTCAAGCCGCCCTTATCCAGTAGCTGCCCAAAGTATTGCAAAAGCGTGGTAATTTGACCAGGCTGGCTGGGAACTTGTCGTAGCCTGTTGATCGTGTTCATCGTACGGAGGAAACCTCGAGGCGAGTTGGCAGCGACCTTCGCTGCCTCTGCATAGTTTCCTTGGGACATGAGCGTCTCGAATCGCTGTGAATAGAGCTGGTCTGCGCCTGGGAGTCCGCCCTTGGACGCCAACTTGTAAGCGATCTCGGCACATGCTGGGTTCTCCATAATGTACGGAATCAAGGTGTCTTCGCGAATAGTCGTGTGAAGTACCTGTCCCCGCTTGTTGATGACAACGACACCAGTGCCTTCATCATCACGCGCGGTGGTAAAGACAGTTTCTTCGGATATTCTGTTCAGGAACAGCGCCGTGCCTGTCTCGAGGTCGTGGAGGTGAATAAAACCAAATTTCGTGATTACGATTAAAATGCCATATTTGTGTGCAATGTGAATGCCCAGGGGAAAGTCGCCAGTACCCTCGGCGGGCCAATGGATTGGGATGAGGCGCTTCGGGAAGGCTGGGTTCGCGGCATTGTGGTCAACCTCGACGATGTTGATCTTGGCTTCCCCAGATGACGACTTGACTGCAAAAGCGAAGATCTTGGTGTCGCTCGATGCACCGTCCAGCCGCAAGGTTCCAAAGGTAGCGGCATGACCCTCAAGAGGCTGGCTCACGTTTCTTGCCTTTGAGAAGAGCTGCATGTTGCCACGGATCCCACCGGCAGGGTTGGAGGTGATACCAACCAAACAAGACCAGCTCTCATCATCGTTGGTAACGTAGTTGATGATTTGGTTGTTCTAGATAGCGGGTTAGACACGATTAGCAATACCCAGGCAAGTCTGCATACCTCGAGCTGCTCTTGTCGGTCGAAGATCTTACGTGGCGCAACAGCGTTCTTCGAGTCAAGGACATCCCAGTGGTACACAGCTTTTGTGCTAACAAGCGCAAGAGTTGTCTGGCTGATCCATCTCCAAAACTGAATGTCCTCTTGGTGACTGTACGTTTGCAGGCGTTCCTTGGTCTCCAGGTTGAACAGCTGCAATGTCCGGCCTTGTGCCTTGAGAGCTATGATGGGCTCGGTCAAGTGCATGATGGCGCTATCCGCACGAATCGGTCTCCGAATGATATTGTTCGTGTTCTTGAGGTCGATGATGACGGTCTCGGCGGGAGCATTCGCTTCGTTGTTGACCTGGCGCACACAGACATACTTGTCGGACTCGAGTGTCTGCACATCTGTTAGCATCCCTCATTCACTTAACGTCTCGCTGAAGAAATACATACGCAGTTTTGCCATGATATCGATGCCGGCTATAGTTCCTGTTAGCGTTCTGTATTGCTGACTACTGCCTTCAACTTGGCCCTGAGCCAACGTACGAGAATGTTCAGGCTCGTGAGCTGCCAATCGTTAGCTTCAAGCACGATACAAAACACACTTTCAATTGGCATCATACCAGCGTCGGCTGTGTGACGTGCAATGGAACCTGTCGCTGGGCCATGTTTGCGACAGTCCAGCTCCAAGCTCACTCAGGTGAGAGAGCGCGCAAGAATCGGGTATCGGGAAAAAGAAGGAGAAGAAGTAGACCCAGGTGCACAACTCCAAAATCGCGCGATAGGAAATGAGAGACGGGTGTTTAAGGCGGGGTGGAGGCTGGGGTAGGTGATGCTTTTCGAGAAAGGAGCTCGTGTTGTTTCCACATACGCTGGATCGCCCTGCCTGTGATGAGGTAAGCACCCAATCAGGCAAGTCCAAGGATAGCTACCAGTGACGTCTGCCACCGTGACCCACCTATCAACTAGGCCATTTCAGAATCCTAGACTGCAAGTGAAGGTGAGTGGCGCTCACGCGTATTTGATCCTTTTCCGGTAGTCTGTAGAGTTGTGCAAGGATTAGACTCTGCAAACTACTCAAATCTTGATCGTTACAATAATATAGCAGTGGCAATGGCCTTAGTTTTGGTTTTGACCCGCGTACTAGGCAACGAAACAGTAGTGCAATATCACTTAGTGAAGGCAGCCCAGACTGGCGCAGTCTCCTCGATAGCAGTTGAAAGGCGACAGATATCCCCACCTCTGAGAATTGAAGCAGATTCAGATATCTGGTGCTCAACCGAATTGCACGAATCTGCCTTGAGCGCTCGCTTATGTACTAATAAAAAGCAACTGTCAAGCGTTTACAGTCTAGCTGCCTTTTTGACTCAATTGTTTGTTTTTGATCTTTTACCTCTGGTTCGCTTGTCGCGATCAGTTCTTAAATAATTTGTTCATAACATCCGTAGGGCGCCCCTAGCCTACTAAAAATCGTTGATTAACGCTGAAGACTTTGCAGTCAGAGCAGTGATTTGAACGGAGGACTCAACCTTTGGAGCTTTGGCACTCTGCGCTGAGCTCCTGAGCGAGTGCTCGACATTTCAAATCTGGAAATCTGGTATTTAATACTGGTACAGATTACAGAACAACAACGATACATTACTAACAGGCATAAGCCCATCGGGCAACAAACGGCAGAAATGTACCTGTAACTGTCGAACTAAGGTTGTTGGGACCCTTAGCGCAGCAGTTCCAGCAGGGAGGAGTTAATATGTAACTGTCCAAATATGATTGTAATGAGGACCCTTCTTAACTTATAATAGCCAACTATACATTACTACTTCGGCTATATCACTGTATGGAGCTCTGCAAGTCACCAGTAGTGAAAAAAAAAACGATCAATCTCACAGTAACTAAAGCTCGTAGATATTACGCATAGGAACTGTTCATAAATAATACACATTAATCGACGATTTCCACCACGTCTTTGGCTAACCTTTCTCGCTAACGAAAACTCCAAAACGTTACATAAAACATGGTCGCATTACCCCAACAAGTGGGAATACCTCGAATCATCCTGCATCATGCTAAACACTGGAACTCATTCATCAGATGTACTTTCCAATACTTTCCTAAGGCTCTAGCTCACGACTATAAGCTTAGAAGCCTACAGGCCAACTTCTTGGAATTTTGACTCTCGGTTGGGATTTCCTTTTTTTGTGTCGTCAGTTTCAGAAACAAAAGCTGGCGGTGGGGCAAGATTCTCATCAAAATGATCTCTTGCTTCTTCGAAACTTTCACCTCCAGATGCTGCAGTCTCTCCGCTGACAACTCTTTCAGTTGGCCTGCCTCTGGCAATGCCGAGCCCGCTCTTATCACCGGACAAGGACGAGACGTCTGAAACGTTGTCCTTGTCAACATAGCCGACATGTGGGACATACAAAGGTCCTGCATGGATGGATTCCGTTTGTTCATTTGCTTCAGCAGACACATAGCTATCTATTGAATCTCGGTTCGGCGGGCTGGCTTTTTCGGGAGATTGAGGCTGCGAGGTGGAATTGCGGAGATTCGCACCGCCAACAAATCCGGAATTCTTCTCCGTGGCGCCATCATTAGCGTCGTTCACGGGCGAGTGCTTGGAGTGGCGCTTCAATTTGGTCAGAAGTGACTTGAATCCCTTTGGAGATTCATGCGAATTGGGTGATATCGGGTCGGCAGAGTCATGCTCAGTCGCAGGCTGACCACCGGTAGAAATTGTCGGCTCCTGGTACAAATCTTCATTGTCGTGTGAAACAGGGACTCTTTCATTAGCCGGTATGTCCTTTGATTTGCGATGCTCTTCCTTGGCCAATCGCTTCGCTTCTGCCTTTCTTGCCTTTTCTGCTTCTTTTTCTTGTTTTGCTGCCAGCTTTTCTTCGGCCGCCCGTGCTTTGGCGGCTTTCTTCTCTTCCTCTGTCCAAAATCAGCGGCATGGCCGAACACGCATGGGCGGGAACTTACCTTTGATTTGTCTCTCTTCCGCTTTCATCTCTTCAGCACGTTCTTTTTCGATCTTGATACGACGCTTTTCTTGCTCCAAATCCAATCGACGTTCCTCCTCTTCAGCCCGGCGCTTCTCGTCTTCAGCTAGACGTTTTGCAGTCTTCTCCGTAATTTCATCAAGAGTGGGCTGAATTCTTGCCTGAGCAATAGCGTCAATGTCACCTTGATCCATCCACTTGCCATTGCCGATGTGGATTCTGCCATGGTTCTCCATCCGAGCCTCTGAATTAGCAATGGCACGTTGTCGTGCCTTCTCGTCCCAGTCGTCTATCATTGTGGATGACATCCTGCCGGTTTCGTCATAGATCTTCTTGTCCATGCCCTGCATTTGTGCCTGAACCTTGCGCTGTGCAGCAGCAAGCAGTAACTTGCGGTCATTCTCGCGTTTCTTAGCGTCCACATCGGCTAGTTGTTTACTGAACTGCTCCATCTGGGAGCGGATGCGCCTTGAGCGGAAATCATCCTCGTCGGAATCCGAAGTCTCAGGAGGTGCAGTTTCTGAAGCACTGTGTGCACGGTTGCGTCCACGGCGCAGGGAAAGCTTTGAGCGAGTAGGTTCGTCGTACCCATAGTAGCTTCGATAAGCAGCGTTTTCGTCGTATCCTATTTTCGCCAGCCTCTCTTGAGCTAGCTTCTGGGCAGCTTCCTGAATGCCAATATAGCGTAATGCCTGTTGCTTGATATCGCCGTCAGCCGTTGCTAGTTGTTGGGTTTGCGCTGCAGTCGCTCCGGTTCGGGCGATGGATGGGCTCAGTTCGCCATCCATGCGTTGCTGCTGTTGCACATCATAGATCTTCTTTGCCATGGAGATTGCGGAAGCTCGAAGGGCAGCATTGTGCTTCTTCTCGTCTACTTCGAGTGCAACAGGCGGAGCACTGCCGTACATATCTCGTGAGATACTCTTTGCATGCTGAATCCGGGCGGCCTCCATGGCGCCGTTTTGTAGACGGTTGGAGTCAGCGGGGATAGCAGTGTTGGCTTGAGGCCTGGCGCGCGTAGAGGCACTATGGGCCAGCGTTGCTGCACCTAGCGCATTCTTAGCTGAGTTTTCGGAGTCCGGATACAAAGGCAGAGGCGCCGGGTTTGATTGAGCACGCTGTCGTTGTGAGGCAGCGTGTGCATCGGTAGCGGCAGTAGAGGCGTGGATCCGGCCATAGCCAGCGTCTCCGGAGTCGACATCCGAACCAAGTCCCTTCTTTTTCATGGCCAGTACGGCTGCAGAATGGCCTTCAGCACTGGCCTCGGGTTGCCATAGGTTAAGCTTGCCAGCGTCTCTGTGTGCAAGAATGGCTGCCTTTGAGCCTGCTGCACTAGCTTCTGGTTGCCACAAAGGTGCCATTTTGTAGCCGTTTGCGAGCAAGGCGGCCTTGCCAGCCGCCGCAGACTGTTCTGGCTTCCACCACTCTGGGCTCTTTTTGTTTTGGTTAGCTAGCAGAGCAGCTGCTCCTGCAGAGCTTTTGGCGTCAATTCCCACGACGGGATAGCTGGGGAGGTCTTGAGCTTTTGCGTATTTGAGACTAGCGGCAGCGCCTGGAGACAGTGATCAGGTCACGAAGCGATGAGAGTCGCAGCATGGTGTACTCACTTGCAGAAGACAGCTTGCCGTCGGCTCCGAGCGGGTTGATGGTGCGCGACTCGTTGGCTTTGGCGGGGCTAGTCGGGTTGTGTGAATAGAGGGCCGCGGCTGAGGCCTGGTTCTGCAGCGCACTGTTCTTTGCATGATGCGCCGACGGATCAGGGCAACGCATGTCCATATCGGCAGCGGATTGGAGTGGAGCCGCGTCCTCGCTTCTCGTCAAGGGTCTGGTGTCCGAAGCAGGGGCTGCCATTGTGCGGGTGCGTGTCGTGGGGGCAGACGGTCAAGATGGCACGATAGCACAAGGGTGCAATGGCGCGAGATATATGTTGCGACGAACAGGACGGGAGCCAGCACAACCGCCGGGGACGGACACAGCGCGTGGCGTTGTGGCATGGCCAAATGACGATGAAGACACGAATGATGTCATAGCAGGTGTGGAGGATCGCCCGTGTGGGCATTCGGCAACATGCCACAGCCGCCTTTCCGCTCTGGGCCTGGTAGGCATGGCACCTGGGCTACAGACAGGCCACGAGCTCACCAAAGAGGCCAAGCCATGGGCCCTTCTCAGCGACGGACTCGCAGGGACGACGTCTTCTGTCCGTCGCATCCTTGCGCGCATCCGATATGCCCGGGAGCATGGGGCCATCTGTGCGTTCGCTACACAGCAATACCGAAGCAGTCCCCAAATTGCCGCCGCGGGGATATCCTGGAAGCTCGTGGCCAGCCTGTGAGTCGTCGGCACTGGCCATGTAGTGCCATACTGGACATGCTGTATACTCACTGTATATACAGTGCAACCAGGCTAGGGTTGAGCCCTGGCATTCTGGCCTGACTAGTGTGGTCTTCTCCTACGTCACTCCAGCCCTAAACTCCAAGATAGTTTCAACGGCCACCCCTACCGTTACGTTGCAATCATTCAACTACCTCTGACCCTAAACATGGCAGAGCCACGCAGCCCGCTCGATAGCGTACCCAACTTTCGCGATGTCGGCCAATTCTGCAACGATAGCCTAGGCACAAGGTACACCGCAGACAGGCCACTGGCATTCCAACACGGCTAACCACGACCCAGTAACCTTAAGAGCGGCTTGCTCTACCGCAGTGCTCGGCCCGGTATGCAAGCCCTGCCTACAAATCACTTGGCCTAGAATTAACAGCAAAAGATGAGGCTTCATTCCTGGACAGGCAAAGACTGGTTAAAGACTTTGGCATCAAAGCCATCATTGATCTGCGCACAAAAACAGAGCACATTGAACAGGCGCAGAAGCACGGGGCGAGGGTCAAAGCGTCGGCTGCGGTGCCCAAGACCACCGACCAAGTGGCAGAACCAATCAAGATCCCCGGCATAAAGTACTACGATATCAACTTCAACGGATCAGCCTTTTCCCGCATGCTCATCTCCAAGCTCACTTGGATCGAGTTTTTCAGACTGTGCGGGCTCATGGTCCTTGGCTATCGCACAGACGCCATCAAGATTCTCGCTCCTCACATGGAAGACATGGGGCTTATTGGGCTAGCCAAGCAGTCCCTTGATGTCTGTACACGCGAGGTCGCCCAAGTCTTTCAAGTCCTTGGTCAACCCGAGCGCTGGCCACTGCTTGTTCACTGCACTCAAGGAAAGGACAGGACTGGGCTGATCGTTCTACTCATTCTGCTGCTCCTGAAAGTCGATCTGGAGGTGATAAAACAAGACTATGAACTGTCCGAGTCGGAGCTCGCGTCCGAAATGGAGGAGAGACTGCGCGAGATCAGTGCAATTGGCTTATCCAGACAATTCGCTTTGTGCCCGCCAGACCTGGTGCCAAGCGTGTACTCTCATATACTCGAGAGATATGGCAGCGTCGAGCAATACCTTGACCAAGCTGGCGTGACCAAGGAGCAGATGGATTTTGTCAAGACGAAGCTGAGTCAGCATTTGGACGGGCAGATTGATTGATTAAGGCTACCGCTAGAGTACATCATTGTGCGCGTGATTAGCTGTTGCAGTGGTATCCAAAGAACTAATTCAAGCTCTCCAACATTGTTCTAAAGATCGTATTTGGCAGAGCCAATTGGCACAATGAACGTGTTTCACATTTTGATCAGCTCTTTGGCTTTGTATTTCATGGGCTTCTACAAGTTGGTAGGACATTCAGTCACATAAGAATGGTTTATTCACGCAAGGCGGTTAGGGAAGCCCTGTATTTACTAGAAAAAAAAACCCTCCCTGTATGTTCTAGCAGTTTACATGCTATAGAACACCGCCTATCAAGCTTGTTTCGTATAATCTCTTCTTCCTTGAGGGCTTGCTCAGTCAAGTCTAGCGCTCATGCTCGCATCATACGTAGTCAAATTGCTTTCTGTATTACAGAGGATAGTAGCCTAATGTAAGGATCGCCTTAACTGTGGTTATCAAAGAAATCCTCCTGCACAAAATTTGATTGAATAGCTGATGTTCGAAACCTAAGATAATGTACCTAGTCTTCCTCTTCTTTATTGGTCTGCCTTTTCTTGTCATAGGGCGGCAACATGGGACAAAGCTGACCCTAATTTGGTAAAAGATTTTTTGTAATACTAACTGCAGCTAAATTAGACTTAAAAAGGAGCTCGGCTTCTGATAACACTGAAAAATTGATAGTGGAATGATCTTGGTTGATTCGAATGCTCCCAAAAGAAAAGTGGACTAACATTGCATTATTTTGCAAAATGCATGTAGTGCGCTACTTGTGACACCGTCTTCCCGGGCTACCTGATCTCCATGCTCAATCCATAATCCTCAGTTCCTGCTGCTGCTGCGGTGTCAGCAGTAACTTGTTCTCCGGCATCCTCAAGCAAGTATTTGCCATATTTGATAAAGCGAAAGGATATTCCATCTGCACATTGTCTACATTACACTGAAAACAAAGTGATTTCAATTCTTGAAGTACTGCCTCCAGTACAGATCTTATAGTCAACTCTCTAAGACTCCTTTCGGCTACAAAGCTTACACTAAATTCCGTGGATATATTGTGAACTTTATATGTACGTATGTGTAAGCTGGTAAGTGATTTAATAGAAAAGAAATCAATCCAGTAGATCTATGAGAGACTCTGAAAGCTCAGATTAAAAGCATGCTCTGCCTTACCTAGATTGGAAAGTGAAATCGAGTTGATAGATGCCATCAGACTGTATGGCAGCTTAAAACGAGGTGCAGGCTGCTTTTACTTCACATGTTATCATCTGTATACCATAGTGTTCTAGTGAGTATAGGCAAAGGTGAAACAAAGCTTACATATTGCCTTCACCTGGCTCACTGTAAGATATCAAATAGATAGTTGACGGTAAACCCCGCAAGTAAAAGCAGCAAATGAGTGCAGTAAAACTGCGCACTTCGCCTTTACTTAAGCTCGGCGATCGTCGTGGCATCATAAAAATGGCTGTAAGTCCAGCAACCCTTCTTTACTCCTCTCTTCTTTAACTTTCTGGATATCTCCACTCAAGTTTCTTGTGCCCATTCCTGGTTTCGTCTTGAATACTACCAGACCGCTACATAACATTCATATCAACCCAAATATGGCTCCAAAGCGCTCCTATTTCCAAGGTCCAGGCCGCTTTCTTGGCACTGGAAGGGTCATCGAGGCAAAGAGCAACCCCAACATGGTAAGACGATGCCCAAAATGGGAGGGACGCGAGATTCTGATTCAACGTAACAGTCAGATGATGCCGACTACGAGCCATCTCAATCAGCTCAGTCCGACACTGAGGAAGACTACAATGATTCGGATACTCTTGAAACCACCAGTCAAGGCTCTGATGCAGCATCATCTCACGTTCAAGATTCAGCGGACGTTCTTGGCGACGTAGAACATAACTTTGATGAGCTGGTCGGTGAGCCTTCATGTTCGGAGTATACGGATACCGAAGGAGAGAAGGAAGAAGCGGAGGAAGTGGAGGAGGAGGATGCAGAAGAGGCTCAGAGGAAGACAAAAAAGAGAAAATTCGAAGAGTCCGAGGTGTCGGCAAAGAAGACAGAAGAAAAGGATTGCAAAAAACCCAAGAGAGAGATCAAGAATGAACTACAAGCTGATGAGCGCCACGAATCAGATCTGGGCAGCGCAACTGGATTAGAGGAAAACGGCACCGAGGCGAAGTATCGAGCTGAGCCTTGTGAAAAGAGGCAGAAGAGAAAGGCACCAAAGCAGTTGAGATCAGGCAAGAAGGCGGATGAAGGATGTAGGCTGGACGAAGATTGGTGTGATTAACTTTTTCTTTCCTTCTTGACTTTTTTAACTGGGCCAGAGGATTGAGGAGAGGAATCATCATTGAACTGAGGAGACAAGGATGAAGTCAGCAGGCATGGGATAAAAGCATTGGTTTTGACTTTGAGTTATATCCGGTTCTATTGGTGGGTCTGACGGAGCAAGAGTCGAGATACTTGGGCGACTACACGGTGGATTTGGTATCATGGTTATATCTCTAACCAAACATTCTGAGCAACAGACCCCAATTTTCCATACAGATTTTCACAAAGGTGTGGCTGTATCAGGCAGAATTGACGATAGTGGGGCAACCATAGGTCCAGAAATTGCAACGATCCAATTCGCTCCAGTGTAGTTTGTGTTTTTCACGATATTGTGGAGCTGAGCTGCTTATCCGAGTTCAAAGTGGAGAACTCCTCCAGAGCTTTGTTGGCCTACTAACCTCGCTACAGCATAGCTACCCACGCACACTCAACAAATCGATACAAACCCGCTGTCTACAATATATCTTCATAAGATGAAGAAATTCACATATTGCCATCAATCAGCCAATCAGAGCACAGTACCAAGGTGGTATGGTGTACGTTCTTCCCAACCTTCCATCCACACAACAAAATGCTAATATCTCTACTAGCTAGTGGTATGACGTCGCGTTGTGGCTGGCGGACACTAAGTTGTCCCGATCCAGATCCGCGCCAGCCTGGGTTCGAGTACGTTCCCCTCTCAATAAATTGAGTCGGTTTACTGAGACATTGTTACTAACATGTCTATAGTTCCCAGTACCGCCAATTTGCGACAAACGTTCTTTTTTGCTCCCTTCTCGGTAGTATGACTGGCCTCTTTTTTTCTCCCGTACGTTCTTGCAAAGTATATTTTCACACCTTTTTCCCAAGCATTCGAAAGCAACGTGCGGATAATTTTTGACAATAGCCACTGTCTTGATAAGCTGCTAATGCTATTCCACACGGCCTCCATAGGACCGATGGGATCTATTCCTTTTTGTGCCTCTAGAGGCCATACTTGCACGGGAAAAATGTGTTTCACGAGCCAATCCAACGCAATGACAAACAAGGCGATTGTTATCGTCTTCGCCTGACCCGTATCCAGAAACAAATCATTTCCGCCATCCACTCTCTTGAAGTACAGCCAGCCTTCTCCCTATACTTCCAAAGCAAACACAGCTACAGAACAACACACTGCCAACCCATGTCACCACAGCCAAATGCTCATAGTTTACCATGCCAATAAACAAATCTTGTGATGCATGTGCTGTTGCTGCCGCGCCGTCTTTTACCTGCGACTCGGTGGCCCCAGTCGGCACCTGGGTAGCATTCACAGTTGTTGGTAGAGACGGAGAAGGCAGGACTTCAGGGTTGGAGAGGAAGATGAAGGAGGTAAGGATGGATGTTACTGTGAGCGAGACGGAGAGACCTGGCTTCGAACGATCGAGTATGTACCAGAGAGCGGGGTTTACAAGAGCGAGCGTGAGGGTGAGTTGAAGGGTGGATTGCCATGGGAGGCGACGCTGGAAACGAGCATTAACAACACTCTAGAACATACTGGCCCAGAAGAACTCACAATAGCAAATGCAATGCCGACAAAAGCCGCCACACTCCTCACGACATCGTTGATCTGCTCGCTAAGAGGAGAATCGGTCGTCTCAGCCTCCTTCTCCCCTGTCTGGCTGTCGCCTCTCTGCGCATCCCATACGAGATCAACATACGGTAGCAGACTGCCGAGTGCGACGCCAAACAGTCCCCATGTCGCAAGGTAGACATGACTTCTATGGTCAACACCCTCGACGTGGACCGCGGCCAACTGTCTCGTCTCGTGCAGGTGTGAGACTATAACGCCATATATGACGCCAAAGACATACAGTGCCACAAGTTTGCCCGTGATAACGGTGTATTTCCAGACACCCTGTCGTGGCTGTCTGATCGAGTGGCTCCTTTTCCTCGCCCCGGGCTGGCTCATAGCCACCCCCTTCCTGGCATGACTGTTCAAGCTCAGTCCACCATCTGGACCACCCATGCCAGTGTCCCGAGTCTGGCCGCCTATAGCCATATGGTTTGGTGTCTCTGCGCCCGTCCCCCAGGGCGTTTCTGCCACACTCTGGTCTCCAGCTGTGCTCACGCCCGTCTCATCGTAGATGCCAGACAGGGTGCTGCTCGTGAGATTCAAGAGGCTCTTATTTCGTGGGGGCGGCTCCCGCTCTTGCTCTTCCGAGTCATCGTTGCGGGAGTTGTATGTTCTTAGCAGGCGTGCATTCAGCTGTGCAAGAAAGTCGGAAGAACGACGGTTCTCGGTTGCGCTTGGAGGCGTTGACTGCGTAAAATCGTGCGTGGGCGAATCTGCAGAGCCGTTGTGTGGTTCAAAGTTGCGACGCGGAATGGGACGGTGGATGTGTAGTGGAGGTTGTGCCGCGTGCGCATTCGAAGGGTCTCCTGCCATTGCACTTGCGGCTCCGTGCCGAACGGATCAGGGTTCCGTAAAGTTTTGAGCAAGTTTATACACTTGCAAGCTCTGTGCTTGATTAAAATAAAAAGTAGAGATAATATGGAGAAAGCGAGTGCGAGAAAGAGAAAAAAGAGCCAGCTGCAGAGCGCGCGATAGGTGCTGGCGTGATATAAATGGTTGCTGTGTTGTGGTTGGGATGTCAGTGAAGCCCTGACGCCGTGTCAGTGCACGTGAACCTAACTTGAGGAATACGCTCGGTCTCGTATCAGCACGGTCACTGGAGCCCTCGCAAACCTACCTCGTATAGGCAACCGAATTGGTCGAATAGGTGGACAAGTCATTCGCACACACAGAACAGTAGATGAGGGGACCCAGAAGCACCTCAATGTGGGCGTCCGGTCGTTGAGCACTGTCCGTACATGTGTCATGCTGGGCTTTCATGTGAAGATCGGCCGACGGCTCCGCCGTCATCCGCTTTTCTCAACACTTTCAGTGGATTGAACATGTTTCATTATATGCAGCCACTTCTGCTGGACATTGTACTGATACACCAGACCCTTTCGTGCCAATGATACTACATCGCCCGCCCTGGCTGTCCGACATAGCTGCAAACGAAAACGCTTTTGGTGTCTATTCCCAAGTGCAACCGACTCCAGCAAGAAATGCTCAGAAACATGATGCACATGTTTTTGTGGCCGCCGTATTTGTCGTGTCCACGTCGTCCCGTCGTCAAATATGTTGTTCCGGCTCCTAACGAGCTACCCCGCTTAGTGGTTCCCCTCTCAATCAACGATAGGTTGCAGGATATTGCCACTGCAGAAAAGTCAGCATGCAATTGTGGTCGAGGATGCAGTCAAACTTACGCTACAATATTGGCCCAGCCAATAAGACGCCAGTGCTTCTCGATACGTCTGGACAAAGCCACCTTTTCGCCAATCTCTGTGCATGCGGGCGAGGTGAGGGACAGGCGGGCAGCGTCAGCCTTGACGGCGACAACCTTGGCACCTGTAGCGGTAGAACCAATGTTGACCATCTGAGAAAAGTGTCAGCGTTGATGTCTTGTCTTTGCCTGTGCCCAAGACTTACAAGGACTTCGTTCTTTGCAAGTTTGGCAACCTTAGCCTGCTTGCCATCTGCAGTCTTGACTCCGAGCAATCTTCGGAGGAGGAAGTAGTTGACCTCAAGCTCGGTGTAGATGTTGGGAAGATGGCCGCGGAGACCAAGGACGAAACCAACGAGACGATCTGCACGACACAGAGTAGGGTCTACGCGTGTACCAACACCTGACATGTGTTAGCCGAATCATCAGTAATGAGGCATTAGGGATTACACACCGATCAAACCACCAGGAACAGCAAACTTCAGATCGTTGTGCTCTGCAAACAGGGACACGACTCTTGAGAAGATGGGCTTGCACTGAATCTTTCCGGAGCTGTCCTTGGACACAATACCAGGCCTGATCTCAATCTCATCACCAAGCTTTAGCACACCAGTCAAGATACTGCCACCAGCAACACCACCCTTGAGCTCGTCAATTTCAGCACCGGGCTTGTTGACATCGAATGATCGGATGACAATCATGTGTGGCTTTGCGGAGAAGTCTCGTACTGGGACTGGGATTTTGCTAATCAGTTGTTCGTTGATGGCATCAATGTTGAACTTCAGCTGCGCGGAGATGGGGACAATGGGCGAGCCATCGGCGACGGTTCCTCGAATGAATTTCAAGATGGACTCGTAGTGAGCCGCGGCGCTGTCTTCCCGCATCAGATCGACCTTGTTCTGGAGGATGATGATGTGGTTCAACTTCATGATCTCAATGGCAGCAAGATGCTCACTTGTCTGCGGCTGGGGGCAGGATTCGTTTCCGGCAATCAACAGCAACGCGGCGTCCATGACGGCAGCGCCAGACAACATTGTGCTCATGAGAATGTCGTGACCGGGGCAGTCGACGAACGAGACGTGACGCTTCAATCGGTATCGCCCTCCACATCCCTCACGCTCGCAAGGCGGGTCGACCTCCTTCTCACTCTTGTATGATCGGTAGCATGTGGGGCGCGGGCACTCGGAGTTGTCGCACTGGTAGATCTTCGCGTTTGCGTAACCGAGCTTGATAGTAATATTCCGCTCGAGTTCGTTCTTAAACCGGACCGTCTGCACACCCGAGATGGCTTTTACCACGGTACTTTTGCCGTGAGCGACGTGGCCAATTGTTCCAATGTTGATGGTAGCTTGACGCGAGATGATTTCGGGCGACAGCGGGGTCAGTGTCGAGACGTCAAGGGTGCTTGGGTCTGGTTGTTCACTTGAGCGCATTAGCCATGATGCTGTGTGGACTGTGTGTCTGGCAAACGTACGGCAGTTCTGGACGCTCTACAACAGGCGCCGGCTCGCGCCCTTTCTTCAGTGCAGACTTTGGCTTGGTCTCCTCAACCTCCTCGTGCTCGGACACGCTCTTGTCATCGCGGAAATCGTTGTCGGACTCGGACTCCATGCTGGGCAAGCTGTGTGTATGTGTGCTTTTTTTCAGTGTCTTGGCGGGGGGCTGAGTGGTCAGAGGGGCCAGGTGCGAGGGCGTCGATATGTCGGGGCGATGATTGCAGTGGAGACAGGCGGCCAACTTTCGACTTCAAATCCCACACAAAGTGACTCAAACCCAGAACAGCGTCGAGTGGTGGCGGGGCAGTGCCAAGCGCCTAGCACCGGCGAAAGGTTGTGCCGCGGTGCTCGAAACAAAACTTCAGCTGCGCCCGTCCCCTGCTTCTCTTCTCCATTGAACAACGCAAAAAATTTGCACACTCACGAAAAGCATTTTCATTGGAGAGACCCGTCGTCTGCGGACGGTGTGAGGTTTCCATGAGAACGAAAACCGTCTGTGAAGTGGAGAGGAATACAGTGGCTGATCTTGGGTGCGGTTTCTCCCTGCTTTTGCCGTGGGAGAGAGCGCAATGATCGGTCGTACATTACCCCGTGAGAATATGCTTGTGGCTGGTTAATATGCTCTGTGAACAGGCACGCGTGTTGCGTCCCTGTTCCTGTGTTTGGCTGCATCGTCGCCGACCTACATGCATGGTTTGCTTTCAAGCACTGGTTCAGTACTCAAGCATCTCCATGCCCCAACTGGGTTTTTGCCAGCCCTCGTGCGGGCCAGTTTGGGTTTATGCCGTTGCGTTAAAGGCGTTTGGTTTCGGAGAAAAGCAACATGGATGCCTCTTGACCAGTCCAGCATTCTAGCCCAGCGGTCTAACTGTTGATTGATGATCCGATTTGTTCAAGGACAAGAGCTGCAAACTCCAGCCTTCTTGCAGGCAATCCGGTACGAGAGAGATTAGTAGCGCTGCATGCCAAGCATTGGAATGTCTACGGAAGAGCTCGTTTTTAGTGAAGAATATCCCAGCCCCTGCACCATACTTCATCCAAGACACTGCCTTGTTATCGTACTGCTATAGCCCTTAACTCGAAAAGTTAAAAGAGAGTTCTCATAGAATGTAGCAAATAGCTCTGAAGTTTTTGTACACATGTTGATGCTTGATATTTGTCTCGCTGCTATATTGTATGGGCGCGCAGCATCTTTGTAGAGTATCAGTGTATTTTTTCACCAAAACCGAGCGCTTTCGTACTTTGGCTCTGTGGACGGGCAAAGTCGCGCATGCAACGTTCCAAGTACAAAGCTCGATAGGGGTTACTCTCTTGTGATTAAAAAAAGTTTCCAGCGCACATCCTGACTGAAAGAGTACAGTCCAACACGCACAAACAGCAACACATCACACTGGTAATATTAGAGTCGAATTCTTGGTCCAAAGCCAATCTCGACTAGCTTTCTTGGTATTTTCACCAAGTGGACTAGAACTGCAGCTCCAATTTCAGCCATCTACCAAAATACCAAGCCCAACGCCCGCCCAGGACCGTTAACCTCAACGTCCTGCACCCCAGCCCGTAGCTCCCGCACACGCTTCAGCTACGCCACAAGACGCTTCCTCAACAGCGCCGACCCATGAATCTCATGCAACCCCGCACTTTACTAGCGGCTCCAACTAAAACAAAAAAAAGGATTATGCAAGTGTCTTGAACGAGGCAGTCTAAGGTCACTTTTTTTCCCGGCTGAAGCGATAAAGGTACCATTTCCCGTACCGACGCTTCTTTCTTCAAGCACAGACATTCAGAGGTGGTTTGACGTTCATCCCCTTGACAAAAAACAAAAACAAACAAACAAACAAGCAAGCAAAACAAAACAAAAACGAACACATGCACCAACCATATTGGCAATCAAATGATTCAAATGTCTTGATGAATTCTTACAACAGCTGCTGAGCATATCTCCACCCCTTCTTCTGATCGGTGGCTTCTCGCCATTTTGAGGTATAGTCTAAAAGTTATTTGTTTTGTATATATATGTACATTGTGGAATAAATAGATGGGTGTTGTGACAGATGGAAACAGTAGACGAGAAAAGAAAAGGAAACCAATAGAGACGACAATGGCGGAGCGTGTCCTGATGCGCCAAAAGATAGGCGAGCTCCAACCCCGTTCCCCGAGTGCTAGAAAAGGATGGAAAGAAAAAAAGATAGAGAAGGAGACAAAGGAAAACCAAATCGACAAATGAAACGCCATATATGCAGGCAAAGATAGATGAGACAAGCGGTTGTGGAAGAATAAGTGAATGCGTCGAGCTCTCAAACACTTCAAGTCGCGCTGCGTAAGTTCGTATATCATCGTCTTTTCTTTTCTTTTCCTTCTTCCTTCTTCTTCTCCTTCACGCTGAGCGCGCCTTTTCCTTGTATCTTTCTTTCTCAAAGGCGCTGCTGTATTACCCAATATGTCAATTAGTTCAACTGTACAAGAAGAAATATGGATACTTTGACCGTCTACGAAGTCTTGCCAGCTTCGTACACTCTGGCCATGAACTCATCTTCATCGAGCTCAATCTTCTTAACCTTCAGGGTCCGCGCTACCTGCGCCGCATCCCCCTCCATGCAACTGCCTTCCAGTATGCACAGGATGGCGACAGCAGCGCGCGGTAGATTTTTATCACCTTCAATGGTGTATATGTCCATGATACGGGCAGCATGTTCGACTTCCAGGCGTCCGCAGAACAACGAACCAAGCGCGTGGAAGAGATAATCTCTGGGTTCGACGCGTAGTGTTTCCAATCGTTGGGCCAGGCTCGGCGCCTTCTTCGACAAAACATGTAGCGTTGTTGAGTAGGCGGCGTGTATAGCGTTTTGATCATGGACGAGGAACGACAATGGCAACGGGCGATTGAGCAAGTTGGACAGTGCGATAAAGGCTTGCGGAGCCGGAAGGTTGAGCAAGAGCAAGGCGGCAATATGGTGGATGTCAAACTTGGAGTGTGGAATATCCGGACGGTACATCGAATAGGCCAAACAAACGTTGACAAGGTCTTGGTGGAGGGGCTGCTCGTCGTCATTGTCTGGTGATGTCTGCGCAGCAAACATTTTGAGCTTAGGGAAAACTGTGTGCGTGCTCTGGATGATGTAAAGGTAACGACCTCCGAGCGCTTCGTGGCCGTGTGCTTTTACTTCTGCCCGCGCCTTTTCCAATGCAATGTTGTAGGTTAATTCCGTTACTTCGAGGTCGTTGCCGATTGCCTTCTGCCAAACCTGACCCCGTAACCGTGGGGGAATGCCGTTCCACCACATCTTTCGATGTGTCGCTCGCAGCTCGGGATTGGTCATTTCAGTAGCCCAGTTTGGCAGTAGTAAGCTAGACCAATACTCGGCCTTGATGCGGCTAGCTTTTTCGCGAGCCAGTGCTTCTTCTTGAGCACGCTTAGCCTCGAGACGTTCTGAATTTGTCAGCTAACGGTGTACAAACTGCGCTGCAAGCAACACTACTTACCAGCCTCCTCGATCCGAGCCAGCATGCGCTGGTACTCCTTGAGATGTTTCTTCTCTTCCTTGGGATCCTTTGGTGGGAGCCAGGATGGTCGTGTCCGAGACAGGTATTTTTGCTTCTCAATCGATGGCTGGAAAGGATCGATAAGGGGATCGCTCTTCCGCACTGGCGGGAGTGTTGGTTTCTTAGTTTTTGGCGCGGGTGGGCCCACGGATGCTGATCGTGCAAGCCCAGGTTGCTGTCTCGTGATTTCCTGTTTTCGTTCATACTCGGATTGGAATTCCTCCAAGGCTTCCGTAAGCTTTCTGGCGTCCGGGTCTAGCGCAGTATATGTGTCTGCCCATGTGGTTGGTGGCACTGGTGATTTCGGAGACACACCCCTGCTCGAAACGTTCGGCGATGGGGTTCTCTGAGATTTCTGTGATACAGACGGCGCGGGGGACGGCTTTGAGGAAGGATCCGCAGTATCAGGAAGCGGCGACGTCTGGGGCGTGTTCTCACTTGTCCAGGGTGTTGGCGATCGCTCCTGTGTTGGACGAGGCGATATAGGAATATTCCAGATGACGGCATCTTCGGGAAGCTCGTCGTCCTCATCATCACATTCCGCCTCTCTCTCCTTGACCGTCTTCCGTTTTGAATCTTGCCAGGACTGTCTTCTCGAGGATAGGCCCGACGACGGCTGGACATCAGTTCGGGAGCTTTGGCGAGAGAGTGTGCGTGATCCCGACAGGGAGGTGTGGGTATTTGATGGAGAGGGCGATCGTGAGGAGCGCTGTGGTGCTGCGAGACCCAGAGTACCGAGCGACGGAGCAGACGGAGAGGTCAATGCCCTTCTCGACTGCTTACCAGGCGCCGAAAGCTGTGTCTGCTGTCTTTGCACGGCATGGTTGACCGGGCCTTTCAAGCTCGGGTACTTTGGCTTGGCCGTGCCGGTGAGGTCGCGGAACGAGTGTTGGGTGGGATGTGAGAGGGTCCTGGCGGAGACGGGAGGGCGCGGGGCTTCGTAGACGAGGCGGTTAGATGGGTTTGCAGGCATGGGAAACGAGGCAGGCCCACCTGATGCTTCGTCCAGGTTGATGTCTTCGAAGTGGGAGAGGTTCTCGGTAGTGCCCATGAAGTCGAGAAGAGTCGACGAGTGGATGCTGGACGACTTGGATGACTTTGAGTTTGTCAGGTCGGGCGGGCTGCCAGGCGGGGCGCCAAAGTGCGAGGGCGCATCCTGCGCATACGTGAGGGTGGCCATGAGCGGTCGTGGTGGTTTTCGTTGTGTGGAGAGCGGGCGTGGAGAGCCAATACGGTGAAGGGGTATGTCGGCGCAATAGTCGCGCGCGCAGGGAGGCGGGCTTAATGAGCGGACATAACTATGCTCGGAGACAATGTACAACGACTTTGTTTTGGAGATGTAGTGAACGTCTTCGTTGAGGTATTCGCTGTCGTCGGTTTCGTTGACAGGAGGCAGCGACCGGCGATGCTGTACGGCAGGCATCTTGAGCGGCGTCGGCGGCGCAATTTGCGGAACTGGCGCTAGCCCCTGATCTCTCAGATGGGGAACAGGGGTGTCCAACAGTGGGCCTCGTTGTGCTCTAGGCCCATGAGCGGCTTGAGTGGCCTTGGACACGTTTAATTGCGAGCAAATGGCTGTGTCTACGCGACGGCTGATAAGTAGTAGGTAGGCATGCAAGCAGGGGGTGGGAAACCACAGTGCTTGTGTTTTGACAAGCTCCAGTTTATGAGACAAAGTGCGGCCGATTGGAGTCAGCCAAGTGCTATCTATGTATGCTTCTGCCAAACGGACCATGCTCGGGGCCGCCAACTAGCAAGGCATTTTGCAAAAAGCCCTGCGCGTGGGAAAGGCCGCCTACTCTCAACCCCCCCAGCACACACAACCCATCCGGGGGTTGGTCCCAACCGTCGCATGTACGCTTGACATCACCATCCGACTGCTGGTCCATGGCCCAATCGCTGCAGGCCCCCGCCGTCTGTCGCTCTTCGTTGTCATGCTTGTCGTGGAACCGGTGGCTGGTCCGCGTACACATTACGCCACTATGCTGATTGCTGTCCATACATTGCAATGCATCGAGTACCGAACAAATACATACATCATCGCTCCCTGCTATCCATCCGTCACTCCCGGATAGCCTGCAGCCAAGCCTCGAGCCTTGCTTTCGCGTCGACATGCCGCCGCTAAAATTGGCGTGGCGTGGGCCCCCGGTACAGATCCTTGATTTGCTTCTTCCTTGGCCCGCGTCTATCGATTCCACCGATATCATCGCCATGTGCGCGTTTGGTTTCGGAGAGGGTTGGTTTTTGCCCGCTGGCGTTGGGTTGGTTGCATGTGCTTTATTTATTGCCCATACCAATCCAATTGGTTTTAATCACTTCTTGGTAGGGGTATCTTGATATAGATTCACGCCGTTGGATCAAGCTTCAATGCCGTGTTACAGCGTCTTCTAACATGCGCCGTTCTGCTTCACTCGAAATGCAAGCAGCCGAAAGAGAGGTCTTGAGCCAATCCAGCAGAGCGCGGTGCCGTGTCTGTTTGCCCTGAAACACGGCCTGAAAAGCTTTGCAGCCCAGCCTATCCCGTCGATCAGCAGTTGTCAGAAAACAGGCGAGACGAGCAGCCCCTCCCCACGTCAGATTCCGGACTATGGGGGTTGGCATGGACAAATCATGAATCGCGCCCCCGCACACCGTGAGACATTATTCAAAGGTCCGCAACACTTACCACTGAAGCTGCCGGCGCGAAATAGCGCTCTGCACAATCATTGCCTCTGTGCTCCTGCGGGAGCGCAAATGGCGCTGTAGCATCACGTATGCTAGTGCAATGATGTTGTCTATTGTCCCTGAGAAGAGGTTAATGGACCAAAGTCGCTAGTGCAGGCGTGTTCAACCATGACAATCGCATGTGCAGTACAAAAGTTTTGTCTGACTGATTTCAATGCAGCGCACTGCTGTCGAGTCGTTGAGCGTTCACAGATTATGAAGGGTTTCGACTTACTGATAAGCACACTTGAACACATTCTCCGCACCCGGGACAGCACGCGCACATATTCGAGGCACCTCACCGCTGCTTCATAGAAGCTCTGATGCAAATTCGCTAGTATGGTTGCCACGCTGTTCAACGATGGATCGATAAGCATAGCCTTGAGCTGGATCTTGAATGCGCTATAAGATGTCAGTGCGGTGTTGGGATATTGGGCCCTTTGCAGGCCGTTTGTAGCCCGATTGGCTGGCAAAGGAGAAACCGATATGGGACCCGCCCAGGGAACTCACTTGAGAGCTTTGCGATGAAAAGTTTGACCAGGCATTCTTGCCAGATCTACCGTTAAAGAATCCTCAACAACTGCCATAGTTAGCGTTTGGTGGTTTCCACCTGCATCCTGGGTAATACTCCTTACCAGCTTTCTGAGGTCGCTCGGTCTTTTTGCTGACCTCGAGAGTGGTAGTATCAATGCAGACACCGCAGTAGGGGAATTTTCCGTCTGCATCGATTGTAGCAATTCGTTGGCCGTCAGGTACAGTTACATCAAAATTGACCAGCGATTTTGCAGGCTGCACTACGACACCATACTCTGGGTGACCTTTGTGCATGACATGCACAAATCGTCTGGCGTGCTCTTCTGTGATGCTAATTAGAAGAAAATCGTCAAGGAGACGCAACAGGAGACAGTCGTTGCCAAGCGCAAAGTCGAGAATGTCTCGCTCGAGCTCAGCGTAGAAGAAGTTACACAGTATACTTGACAGAACGGATCCTTGGGGGATTCCGATCTTTTGACGATAGAATTGCTTTCCAATCCGAACTGTGTTATGTTCTATGTGCTCCCGTACGAGCCGCATCAAATCGTCTTTCGCCTCACAGCGCTGCATGCTCATATTTGCAAAGATTGTGTTAGCCTTGGTGTCTGCGAATCTGTCCTGGACAAGCTGATGGAAAGGCCTCGTATCGGTTGCTGCATGGCTATGCGCCACATATCTCTTACGAGGCATTGGATTAACCTGATGTCCACTAAGACGCTCTAGAGGACCCAGGGGGGACATTTCCACGTGCTTGCTAGTATAGTATGCTTGCGCCGGCATAAGACTGTCGATCATGCGCAGCAAGCGTGGTTGAGGTATGGTGTCGAAGCAAGCTTGCACATCGACTTTGGCAAAATAAAGTCGCATTTTGCCCAGGCCTCGTTGTTTAAGGGAGTTTCTGAAAGCTGTCAATTTGGGGAGTATATCCCCAACAGAGAATAGAGAAGCGCCAAAATGGTCAGGTCGTAATGACTGCAATGTGGTTAGGCACTATCAAGCTGGCACGGATTATATGCTGACCTTTTCGTAGGTAATGACATTGAAAGCTGGTGTCATGACTGTATTGATGCTTCGCCCAAGTGACATGGCTCCATTGCGCAAGACCTGCTGTCTCCGTCTGAGGTTCATGATGGTCCGGAAACCCTGCTTCTTTGGGAGCAAGCGTATGTCGCTGAAACCAAGCTGACGTGCAGACAATAATCTTGCTGTGTTGTGCTTTGGCAACTCTTCAAACATGTTCAGGCGTAATGTCGCCAGAGCGGGTTCTGCAAGCATCCGCCAGATGTCGTGGCGGAAGTAGAAGAGCCGGTTGCGATGAGCGCTAGATTCAGTTACATGGAAATTGGTACGGATCAATGGGACCAGAAAGGAGTCGAAAAGCCAGTAGACAAACTCTAGGAAAATCTCCAGACGTTTCTCTGCATCGGACCTTGAGAGCTTCGCGACATTGTCTTGGCCCGGTGGGCAAAGCCAAGAAATGGTAGTAATCTGAAGTGTTTTAGCGTAAACCCCAGCACGGTAAGAAATAAAGATGTACATGTATCTCTTGTGTAACTTGATGCAAGGTCAGCGACTCGAATCTGCGCAGTGCGACAAATTGGTCCACCCAGTACATGATGATGTTCTCATTGTGATCGTCACCCCAGAAGGCTTTGGGTATGGTTTTGGATATGACGGCACAGCAAAAAGCCGAAACATGTGCTGTAGGACAGGCCATGTCCAAAAAGCATGTTTGCTCGATTGAGTCAGATTTTGATGTATGAGGATGGTCATGGTCATGGTCATGGTCATGCCTGGTCGGTTCTGCGGTTATTGCTATGTTTGCTTTGGGCTGGTGGGTGCTATTCTTCTCTCCATGTCTTGCAGGCAATGGTACACTCTATCGGAAATCAGCGAAGCTTACGGTCTAAATGCAGATTTGACGGTACCTCGACCGGGCAATAGTGTCGAAGCAACTCCGTGTAGGAACAACGATGGTTCAAGGTTCGAAGTTTTTCAACCAAGTATACCACGTTGCCTCGAAGTCGCTTGGGCACCCGCAGCTTCCACTTGGCTATCTCGTGAGCGTCCGTTGCCTTGTCGCCTAATTGGCGGCACATGGTGTTGTGAATATCTTTCTCACGCAGGGTGTAGTCTTTGAAAGGCATGGCACTTTCACGGGGATCTACCTTGGAGGTGAAGACATTGTGCAAGCCGAACTGACGAGGGAAAATGTAGCGCATGATGTGAACTGTCTGCTGCTTGTCGGCTTGGTCAGAGAATCGATTGAGGACGTCTACAGGTCATGTCAGGAGGTGTACATGGATGGTGTCTATACAGGGAACACACGTATGTGGCGTAGACCAAACCTCACGCCCCCTTTTGCATTGAGGGCAGGCTTTGCATACAAGATGCGACTACGGACGAATGAAATTGAACCGGGTGTTCTTTTCTCACTGTTGAGGTACAACGACTTAGCAGTTGTGTCAGACTTTGTGTTGGCATTGCTTGTGGTGTTGGTCACGACGCCGTCCGGCTGTACATCAGACACGGGCAGGCCTGAGAGCTGATAGTAGTTTCCCATGTTAGCTTTGATGGGGATAAAAATGGCACAGTCTAGAAGCAAGTCCATCATGATGCGATCACCGCTTGGACCTAACAGTGCGTGTAATCGACACCAGACCGGATCTTTCAGCGTTCGCACATGGCTATTGGCATGACACTCTTGCAGACCAGGGATGGAAGGCCTTGGATCGTGGCTGTCATGGTGTTCAGTGCGGGCGCCAGACCGCTGGAAGCCATGGCAGAGCAGATGGGCGGGTCTGTAAGAGGAAGAGCGGTTAAACAAGCGCCATATCACGTAGTCAACAATCTGCATGTACTCAGCAGCGGCTCACGGAAGGTGAAGTGCAGATGGGCAGCACGACCAGGGCTCGGGCTCACGGCGCAACATACCTCGGACTGCCTATGGTAGCCAGGTCTGAAGGTGGTGCCTGGGGTATTTTGTGAGCGCTGCTGGGTAAAGGCTTGCATGTCTTGGTCACGATTGTCGTGTGGAACGGCATGTCCTGAGCTGCCAACCAAGGCCGAGTCGAGCAGCCGGGCCACGGCAACATCGACATGTTGCACTGGGCTCGTGTCTGAAGCTGGAGCTGGAGCTGGAGCTGGAGCTGGAGGGTCACGTCCGAGCTGGGAGATCCTACGGTGCCTGTTCCTGGCGGACCCTGGTAGTCTTGACAGCAGATAGTGCCGCAGAGTGGACAGCTGGGGATAGAGACGCTGCAGAACTGGGTGAGGATGAGGGTGAGGGTGAGGGTGAGGATCATGATATGGGGAAGGCGTGGCATTGGTGGATTGGTCGGCGGCGGGCCGTTTGTTGTTGCGCGCCCCCACGTTGGCGCTGGGGCTGCCACTGGTGCTGGCGCGCTTCCTCTTCATGCCGGGCGTGGTGGTGAGGGGTTGGTCCTGTCCAGTCGAGGGCACAAGGCGACGGTGGGCGGTCTTGTCCGACTGTTTGCTTGGCTGGCTGGGGTGGTGGGGGCGAGAAGCTACGGGGACGCTAGAGACGCGACGGCACGCGCCAGGGGCCAGGGGGAGCGAGCAGCCCAGGCTATGGACGTCGACGGCCTCCAGGCTCTCCCGCCATGGCATCGGCTCGCTGTCGCGGTTTCACGCTGGTTGCAGGTAACGAGGGCGGGCAGGCGGGCGGGCGAGCTGGTGGGCGGGTGGATGGCAGGTGACAGGTGCCCCTGGATGGCTGCAGGCTGTTATGTGTGGATGTACTGTACTGTACTGTACTGCGCTGCGCTGCGCTGCACTGCACATACACTCAATGCCGCTGCAGCACCCGTCCAGTGGCACATGAAGCGACTGGCTGGGGAAGCGGGATGCAGCAACACCAGCAGCAGCAGAACAGCCGCAGCCATGGCCGTTGGCGGATGGCCTTGTCCAGCGAGTGCGCGTCACGGCGGCGGTGCACAGCGACGACTTGCTCGCGCGCTCCTCTTGCATCTCTGTCGCTGCGGCGCCGTTGTTGTCCCGTTTCCTAGCTCGCTCTGAACCGCGCTGGGGGGGCCCGTCGGGCGCAGGCTGCAGACGTGTACTACGGTGCAGCCAGAGTCGTTAGCACGCTCCCACTCGGCCATAGCACATCACATAGTAGCAGCATCCCAACCCACCACCCTCACGCCCTCACTGCCTGCGACGCTCAGCCTGGCTGCCCCAGGCCTCTGCAGCCGCCTGTCCCCCGCCCCCGGCCGCCCTCCAAGCTCGCCGCTCGTCACTCGTCGCCTGGCCGGCCGCCGGCTGTCGCTGTCGCTGTCGCTGTCTGCGCTGCTCCGCCCGCTCCCCTCGACACGGCACTGCCTCTCCCCACGACGTCGGCCCTGCCCTGCCCTCGCGCTCCCGCGCCCGCCAGCTATGGGATATGGAGTCTGATCAGGCGCATGGATATGCATACGACCCCGGCCTCTCCGTCTCCAACTGGTTGCAATCCACCGACCTGCAGCCCCCCGACGATGCTCTGGCCGCCTCGCCAGACAAGTACTACGCCGCCTACACCACGACCGAGCTCCAAGCTCCTGCCTCACCCCAACACAGCCCAGACATGCCCGCCGCGCGCCCCCGACACCCCATGGCCAACGGCGCCAAAAACACGCCCACCTCTGCCTCTGCCTCTGCCTCGCCCTCGTCCGTCTCGGCCGCCCGCTCGCCCCCGAATCCTTCCAACAAGGTAAAGGCGCTGGCAGAGCGCTTCGAACGCTCGCCCGGAACCACCTCGCCCACCGCCTCGTCTGCACTCCGCTCCAGGTCCCGCGAGCCCACCCGTGCCGCCTCCTACGACGTCCACCGGCGTGCCAATGCCTCGGTATCGTCTACAGCCTCGGCCGCTCGCCCAAGCAAAGAGGCCTCGTACGGGCCGCACAAGTTCAGCAACCTCAAGCCAAGGGACAGGCCCCAGCCTGCTCCCGCGACCCCTCGGAACCCTCGCCGCACAAACGGCACCAAGGCTAGCACAGATACACACGCCTCATCCGCAAAAACAAAAACGACCTCGCAGAGGCGGCCATCGACATCGGGTGCAAGGCAGCTTTTCGGCGAAGTGCTGACTGGCCAAGATGGTTCATCACCTGGATTTGGAATACCCACCGTCGAGAGCACGCTGGGAGAGGCTGTATTGCCCTCCACATCCCTCCACACCTCACGTCATGGACGCTCAGCCAGCGGACCGACTGGAGCATCGCTCCAGGACGTACACCGCGCCCAGCCTCAGGACCATGCAGGCTCACGCTCTCCTACACGGCACACTCCCCGTTCAAGGATCCCAGTAGCGACACGGCGACGAAGCATTGGATCAGACTCCAATTCCTCGACCCGCTCCGTAAAATATACACCTACACGTGCAATGAGCCACAGCAACAGGAACTCTCCCACAAGAATGGACAGAGTCCTGGCCGCAGCCGGTGCTGCTTCAGCCTCACGCGGTCCTGACCAATCCACGCTCCCCGCTCTAGCCTACCGTGGATATCGTGAAAGGGGAAAATCACCTCTAGGTGCGAGACCTGGGCCAAGCGTGGCCGCTGTTGTCACTGCCCCGCCTCCACCAACGTCGCCTCGTTTGCGAAACTCACGAGAGCGGCAACCTTTGCAGCCCTCGCCTGCCTCCCGGTCCAGAAGTACCGATCGACAGGATGAACACGGATACTTTCCACTTGCGAGCAGCTTCCAACTACAGCAAGAACAGTCAGAGGGGCTCCCTGGTGTCGCTGAACTCGAACAGTCCTTTGAGGCCCACGCCCAAGCGAAGCGTTCCCCGCAGGACCAAGATTCACATCCGCCAGACCAACAGCACTTGAGCCTCCAGACCTCTAGCCTGGCTGTCCCCCCGCCCGGTCAACCGCAATCGGCAATCACAGATTTTGATGAATCGCCTGTGCTGGGATTACCCGGAAGTTTCGTTCTTACGCCACCGACAGCACATCAGAATCAGGACCATCAGCTTTTGCAACCTAATGTCTTCCATGCTACTGAGCAGCACAACCCCGTCCATACGCCTGATATTGAACAATCAGAGCTAGGCGTTAGAGAATCAATACCAATCATGCTCAGCGACGAGCAGTCTACAAAACCGTGGGAGTCTGATACCGACACCTTCAATGAAGGTCTCAAGGCTTTGTCGTATGATTACAAGTCTGATCGAGGATACGATGCAAACGAGCCTTTGTCACCATCCTATCCCAAACGGGATACACTGTATCCAGATGACTCGGCTAGCGTAGCGCCTCATCGAAAACGCGTCTCTCTAACTCCAAACACCGAGACTTACAGTGTGGTGAATTCGGTTTTGAACATGTACCATCAGTCGCCAGTCATCTCACCAGAACTGGCATCCACGTCTCGAGAAAGAGTGCATCAAGTCTCTCCTGTAATTGCACAGCACAAGGACTGGGGGTCAAAGGAGGCTACGGAGACATATCTTGCTCGACTGTTGAGCGATGCAAACGGGTCGGCACGCGACGCTACCCAGCACGAGCTCAATAACCCAACATCGCCACCGCGCCCGTCAAGAGACCCACCACAGATTCCCCAACAAGTGCCAGATGCTACTTCCGGTGGTACTGCCATCATATATTCTTCTTCGTCGCGACGTTATTCTGGCGCATCTACGACTACGACCATTCAGGAAGATGCATCCCATTCTGGTAGTTCTTCAGGAAATCGTTCTCGAAACGCATTGTCACCAAGTTCCTCCAACGATCGTCCATCGGCTCCCATCAATGGTCTTGAGCTACCACAGCTTGCCTGGACCGATGGTGGGCTTGGATTGGACCTTCAACATTCCATGCCGCATTCGCCTCTACAAAACCCACCACCTCGGCCCAACTACTCGCCCCCACCACCTCCTGTTCAACCGTCCATTGATGGTCAAGTAGCTTCGCAAAACGCTCCGTATCATTCTCTCCCGCACCAGCAACTCACTCGAACCGCACTCAGCGATGAGCAATTCGAGATGCACCCCTCCCGGTCACGTACACCTGTCATTAACATTCAGGAGAAGAGCCTGGAAGATCGCTATGGTACTCCACAGCCCATTGATACATCCATCCAGACACTGAGCGAAGGTGAAAAAGGTGAAGACGGTCAGCCTGACCCGGTGAAGCAGGCGCTGATCAAGCGGTATCGTACGTTGGAAGAGTTGCTGACAACTGAACATCAATTTTGCATCGACATGATGATTGCACACAATATTTTTGAAGCTACTGCGCAAAACCTGATGAGCGAGAAGGAGAAGAGACTGTTGTTCAGTAATTGTAAAGAACTCGAGAAGTTCTCCTTGTCCTTGTTCCGCGCATTCAAGAAAGCTGCGAAGCCGATTGTCAACTATGAGATACCACCCCCAACTGGACCCTGGAACCGCGACTCTACTGACAGTAAGTCGGGCGACGGCCAGGATTCATCGGCAAACGCTCAAAGACCGTCCGAGGACTCCTCGAATCAGTTTGAGAACTGTACGCCAGAGAATGATCGTCTCACCACGATTGGCCAGGTGTTCCTTGATAACAAAGAAAAGATGGAAAGACTCTATACAACGTACTTCCTGAATCAGGATAATGCGAGTGCTTACATCAAAAAGAACCAAGGAAATGAGATCCTGTCTGGTTGGGTTACTGCTTGTTTTGAGCAGGTGGAGAATATGACTCAAGCATGGGATCTGGATTCTCTTCTGCTGAAGCCGTGTCAACGTTTGCTCAAGTATCCGTTGATCCTCCAGTCTCTACAAGAGATTACTGACCCGGATCACCCGGATCTGCCCAAGATCAAGGAAGCCTATGAGGAGCTAAAGGCAATGAGTCAACGCATCAACCAGGCCAAGGCACGTTCTGATACCTTCCGCGCTGCCGCTTCTGAAGGCAAGAAAGAGAAAAAGAGTGGCCTAGGCAAGACATTTGTCAAGGCATTCATCCCCAAGGTCGATAAAAGCAAAGCATATGATGAAGCAGACAAGACATTCAAAGATCAGGACTACAAATCCAAAGAGCAGAAATTTGGCGGCCATTTTTTCCAGCTCCAGATTGTCATTCGCGACTTTGAACAATACCTCGAAGCCATCACGGAGCACTATCTGCAACTTAACATTGTCTTCTTGGGCTTCATCACCGTTTGCGAGGTGGCACCGTCAGTATATCCTGAGATTGAGAGCACATGGCGCAAGTGGGCAATGGCTCATTTTGAGCTGCAGAACAAAGCATTAGAGGAGCACGTAAGTGAAGAGAGAAAAAAAGCAAAGCAAAAGACTTGATCTTCGAGACAGTGCTAACCATTTATCAGAAAGCTGCCGTTCGGAGCCGTGTACTGAAACCAGTTGGTGATCTCTGGGAAATGTGGGTGTCGTATCAGAAGACGATAGAGCAACGCAAGAAGTACCTATTGTACTATGTCAAGCACAAGCAGGCCCTCGACCGTGGCGAGAAAGTAGACCCTGACCTGGAAGAGTCAGCCAAGAAATTCTCGACGATCAACGACACACTCAAGCACGAACTACCTTTGCTTTACGAAAGAACAAAGGGCCTTATGCGCACACTCATGACTCTGTTTATGTGTTTGCAAAAGGACTGGTACAAGACCTGCTCGAAGAAGATCCTTCCGCTACTCGAAAGTGAACCGCAGCATACAACATCACTTCGTTATGACCTGGAATCTTATGTCGATCGCTTCACCTCCGACTACAAGCCGATGCAAGATCTCGCTAACAAGCTTGGTATTGTCAACCGGAATCTTCTCATCGACATCTCCAACATGACGTCGCCTGTTCCCACATTCTCCTCTGACGGTGGTGCTTCTTCCCGCAACTCTTCTTCCCGCCGCACCGAATCGATGAGCAGCGAGACGTCCATAATCGACTCTCGGAATCGCAACAGCAGCGGTTATGCTCCACGGTCTCATCCACGAAGCATCGAGAACCCACCCCGTTCCTCTCCTTCAGGGCCTGCGTACCCCTCACTGCATCCCCCTAGTGCAGCAGGTCGAGCGGGTCCTGGGCCTACGTCGCTACGTGAGGCACGAGCGCTCAGTCCCACTTCTGACAATAGTGACGCCACTGTCATGCCTGGTGAACGCCGCAATACTGGCTCTTCCCGCGGCAACCAGAGCTACATGGGCCTTGATGGCGCTGTGGATATTGAACATTCGCCGTCAGTATCTCATGCATTCGACTTCCCACCTCAGCTCGGACCCTCCTTCCTATCACCTGCACAGCCCATCACGCATACCGTATCAGCACCGACTTCGCAACCAACATCCCTCCCTGGATCTTCCCGCGCATCAGGCGTCTTCAACTCTGCCTTGCCAATGTCCGACTCACCTGCTCGCGGCAGCGTTGAGGAATTACCCACTACTCCCGCGGAAACTGAAGAGCCCGAAGTGCTCTTCCTGGCCGCCAGTCTGTTCGAGTTTAACATTGCCCACGACCGCCGTGAAGGCGGCATACCTTACCTTGTTTATGTGCCCGGTGAGATTTTCGACGTCATTGGTATGAAGGGTGAGCTGTGGCTCGCTCGTAATCAAGACGATGCCACCAAGACCGTGGGATGGATATGGGAAAAGCATTTTGCTCGCATTCTGCCTGAAGACGCATAGTACACAGCCTCGCGCCTTGTTCCTCTCAGATGGAAAGCGTTCCTGTTTTGGGTCGCGTGGGCGTTCTCTTTCTTCTTTTTGGCGAAGATCGGCTTGCCCCAAACTAGCAGCAGCCTCATTTTCCATGCTTTTGCCGCTGTCTCTTTGTTTTTCTTTCTTATGTGATTCCCCACCGTTTTTCTCGCTTGTGCTTCTTCTCTAAACCAAAATCAAAGCTTCTACTTTCTTCGATTCGCGACGAGGGATCTAGGGCCGGCGTACGGGGCAGCACTCTATACTATCCAAGCCAAAGGGAGCATTGCTGGCGTCTCTTTGTTTTCCAAATCCTACTTGTATGTATTTACGAGAAGATGATTTTTCCCTTTTCTCAGCTCTTCGAGAGATCCCAACTTCGCATGGTTGGTTGAGCTTGACATGTATGGGTTGTGAGGGGGGGTTTGTTTCTTTAATTGGTTCCTTTTTTTGGGCTATTCTGGCAATGTCGCCAACCCTCGTCGCACAATGTACAATATCAATCAAAAGACTCATGGTGCATTTCGGCTCTGAACAGAAAGGATCGTGTATCTATTGACCAATTCTATGTCTTTGGTAATGTTTGCGTGAGTATCGTGAGTGATCCAGAACGATTTCGGTATAATACTCAGAGCTTTACTCTTCCATTTCCGATCCACTCTCGCTGTCGCCTTCTTCGCTTCCAGACATGTCCTCGTCGTCATCCTCATCATCCTTGTCGTCGTCTTCTCCTTCAAGGCCATAAGCATCCTGGAAGTCGGTGAGCTGCTTAAGCTGGATCTTGAAACCAGCGGTCTCAAAGTCCTTCTTCAGGCCCTGTTGGGAGAATTCGAAATTAGTATGTCTGATTGGCCAATGTGAAGAAAGGGGGATACTCACATCCGTCATGATTCCTCCACATGTTACTACTAGATCCGTCTTCTCGGGCTCAAAAACATTGGCAACTACTTCCTGTAGAATCTTTCGGACATCTTCCTCAGTCACCTTGCGCACTTCGCGCAGTGCCCAATCCTGCCAGTCCTTTCCGACACCCCGGGTGACCAGATCAATGAACGAGCTCCTTGCTGCGTCGACAATTGTCGCCCGTTCATCAACGAATTCACGTACAATACTGGAGATTGCGCCTTCCAGCTCCAGCTTGTTCAGCTTCTGCGTGCCGTCGCCGTACTCCTTGACAACCGTCTTGGCCTTGTTGTACGCAGCGAACACATTTGGAGACTTTGAGATTCGGAACTTGAGCAAGCCTGTCTCGGGATCGCGGAAAAAGTTGCTGCCGTATGCGAGACCCGTGCCACGGATGGACTGCCACATGGGGCCTTCAACTGCGTCAAGGTATGCAAGTGCGACCATCAAAGGAGGAAGTTGGGTGTTTGTGTAGCCTTTTGGCCCCTTGGATGTCAAGACTGCGAACGACGAGTCGATGGGCATGGGAATAATGTAGTGGGTGCCACCTGGCTTGCGTCCAACGTCTGAGAGCAAGGCATTCCTATCGTCAATCGGTTTGATAGTCGGCTCTGGTCCTGGCTTGAAGGCATCTGTGAGGTGCTTGAATGTTGAAACTGGATTTGGCAATGTTTCAAGGTTGGCGGTTACAAGGATGCGCATGTTCGAGAACGTTAGCAGATGCTTGCGTAGAGCTTCGAGTTTGTCGAGGACCTGTTGTGGCTCGGTCTTGAGAAGCTTCAGAATGCGCTTGAGATACAGCCCCTTGACGAGTGTGCCAGTCGCACGAACAGCCGATGCAGCATCGTAGTGAATCATGCGGTCGACTGCAAAGCTCATGGCGTCGCCGTCGCGCTTCTCTTCAGGCACATCGGCCAGCATCTTCTTTACAGCAGATATGATACGCTCAGTATCGAAGATGGAGTCCACCAACATCGAGCGTAACCACTGTACGACTGTCTCAAATTTGTCGGCCTCGGCAACGAAGGGAATGTAGATCATCTCGGAGCTTCCAATGTCTGTACCACGGTCCATCGAATACTCAATGGTGTCCTGCTCAAGCTTGGTGATGACTTCCTCGAATTCAATGCGTTTGCCGTCTTTGATGATTGGAGTGGCGAAGAAGTTTGTGAGATACACGCCAAGCAGAGGCTTCAGTTCGGTAGGTAGGCAGGCAGTACCCAGTGCCAACCCGAAGTGTACGAAAGAAGTCGGTATGTGTTCAAAGTGGATGAAAAGAGGGAGGCCATTTTCATCCTTGTCGACGATCTTCTGAATGGAGTTGTCTTGAATGCCGAGTTTCTTAGCCAGTCCTGAGCGTGCTGTAGTGGTTTGGTAAAAGTGAATAGACTCGGTGCTTGGAACTTTGACACTCGCGATGATCTCTTCTGGGATGGGCTTGTCGTTTTCTTCCTGTGCCTCCTTGAGCTTCTGTGTTAGAGCCTTCAGTCCCTCTTCGCCTAGCTTCTCCTGCTGTGCCTTGACGCGAGCGATCTCGTCGGCTTTAATCTTTTCTGAAAGTACTTTCGAGGGTTTGCCAAGGATAGAGACATGGTGCGCATTCACCATCCATTTGTTCAAGTAGGCTCGCCACTCTTCCTCTGTCCATTTCTCGAGAGTATCGAAAACATCGAGAGTAGCCATTGCATCTTTGAGATGAACGCCTTGTCGATCGCCGAACACGTGGTCCTTTATAATCGGGTCTTTGTATTCGTCCAAACCAATCTCCGACATGTACCGCGTTTGCCGTTTGAAGCGATGAAGACAATCTTTGAGGTAGCTCATGTCTAGTGGTTTAGAGGCGTGGTCTTTGAGAACTTCAAAGAATCGTTTCTCGACCTCGGCGAGTTTCTCTGTCGCTACCGATGAAAGAGTCCACCAAATGATCATATCATAGTGGCCTTTACACCAGAAGTAAACCATGCTCGCTAAGTGTTCCTTCTCCACGAGTGTGTTTACAAGGACCGACACAGATGAGCCAGCAAGGTAGTTGAGAAGAGTATTGATGGCCGTCTCCCCAAGATCATCGGTAGTTTCTGGGCCCAGGAAAGCAATTTGAACTTCTCCTGTCGACTCATCTTCTTCTGGAAACTCTACCGTGTCGACTATGGTTTTGCTTAGCGGGGGAGTGCGCGGCGACTCCACCCATGGGCGCTTGAATGGAGCGTCGTAAGCCGGCACATGATCGGCAATGTCATCCTCGAAAGCATCCAGGACTTCTAGAAGATTCGGGTGGTCAACCTCTCCAATGATAATGACACGCAAGTTCTTGGGTTGGTACATGTCTCGATGAAACTGGCGAATTCGCTCTGCAGTTGAAACCCTCAGATTTTCCATTAAGCCACCCGTCTCCATACGGAAACCGTCACCTTCAGGGTAAAGGAGGCGGCGCATCTGAAGATCCATCAGGTCACCCTGCAAGTTCTGTCGCCCTTGCATCTCGGAGTAGACAACTCTTTGAATCTGTTAGTGATTGTTATTCCATTTACTGAGGAAACGTACCCTGCATCTTCGCCTTTTCCGTCCACATGGTGAACCTCGGTGTAACAACCAGCATCAGTCAGTGTGGGGACAATGAGATGGTCAAGATAGATTGGAAGCAGCTGTGCAAAGCCCTCCCAACCTGCGGTCGAAAGAGTGTATACTGTTTCCGAAACATCCGTCCACGCATTCGTGTCCGAGTATGAACGGGTTGCAATCTTATCCAGCACACCCTTGAAAGGGTATTTGCGTGAGCCCATGAAACAGAGATGCTCCAGAGTGTGTGCTGCCTATTATTAGGGACATGTACAAAGGACTTGGCTAAGCGTACTCACGTGCACCGGAATCATCGTGAATTTCTGTAGCCACCGCAAAGTTTCCATACACCTTTGGACCCTTTCGATCGACCACAACTACACGTAGTCCCGTGCGCTGAGATTCGTATTGAGTGAAAGTGGTATCAGCATAGTTTGCCTTGAACTGCTGGATCTTCTTGAAATGCGTTTCCTGCGTCATGGAACCCATGATGGCGAATCTGTAAGGCTAGAGTGTTGATTCAGACCCGTTGATCGGAATCGGGTTGATGGGTGGTCAGGTCGCTGGTATAGACAGCCCTATCCAAATTGGTACTACTATTGTTATGTTAGTCGATCCTATGCATGGCCAATGCAAGAAGCATGGCTGGGCTCTGTGACACGCATGGGACATGACCTGGGGTTCCTGTATAGCTTGGAGTTTGTGCCTAGGAGCTGCCTTGGTGTCGAGCTATACATGGCATGATAGACAGTACAGATGTATACTTACGGCGCGATGAAGCAAAGTGAACGCAGAAGAATGACACCGGTAAAGCAGATGTGGAGCGGCGCAGCAAGGGCGTAGCAGCGAGTATCCACAATACCAGTCTCGTGGATAGCTGTCAAAGGACCTGTTCCTGCGAGAAATGCTATGAAAGGAGAGTTTGCAGTTGGCTGCCTCCTACAACGGCATTTGGGCGCACGTGCTGGAGGCCTATACAAAGAATCGGCCACACAGTCTTAGTTAGCAGCGGTGGCGGGGTAAGTGTGGCGGGGCAGCGACACCAGGGTTGACGTCGCCTAGGACGTCCGTGCAGTTTGGATGTCAATGTTGCACACCTCGCGTCTCTTTAGATACCGGCATGACAATTGCCTGCTAGCCGCAAATGCCTTCGCAAGTATCAGACGAGCAACTAGCTGATGCGCTCCTTCAATCGGCCGAACACGGGGCATTTCCTCAAGACGAACATGTGGCATCTGCCTCGGTGCCGCCCAGCGCGCTTCCCAAGCTGCTAGAGGTAGTTGGCAAGGCCCGCGAGGACACCAAAGTATGCGAAGACACACGGCCTCTCTTGTGGCACCGATGTTGACTCTTTGCCCCAGAACCAAGTCCGCAAGCTTTCTCGAGAAGCCGCACCCGACGTTGATGGTTGGATTACTCAGGCACGCAAGCTACAAGACGATATCAAACGCTCACAAGACACGGCCAAGGAAATCGTGCAACAGGCAGAAGCAGGCAAGGAAAATACGGCGCGTGTTCAGGATGCCGCAAGCAAGGTCAGCCTGCTGCACACCGAGATTGCATACAACGAGACCCTGGCACAGGCGGTGGAGCAACTGAGAGACATATCTACTTTGCTAGACTCGGCGCAAAACGCAGCTGTACACGGCCATGTTATACACGCCATCGGTACCTTGGAAGACGCGCATAGCGCCTTCGAGAGACTCGGTCCCTTCGCGACCACAAGAGTAGTGGGAGTGCTCAGAAACAAGGAAGAACAGCTCAAGAAGGCCATTGTGGAGACTGTCACAGAATCTTGGAATGGTCTCATATCAGTCGACAATGTCAATAACAAAATCTCGCTGCACCAATCGATCAAACGAGAGGCCAAAGTCGACATCAACACAACCACGGAGGCCCTGGTGAAGCTGGGCCTCCTTGACAATCTGATCAACCGCTTGAGTCGCGATCTAGAGAGAATCATAATCTCTCCCCGTCTCGCAATGGGCACCGACCATGTCGTGTTTGCATTTGAAGTTCAAGAAGATGACATACGACGCGCAGGCCCAGTAAACGATGGAAGCGTCAAAGCTACGATTGAAGACATTCACTCAATTGCTGACTACTTAAGCACGCGCTTACCGCCCAACATTGCAGTTCCCCTGTCATCCAAAATTGTCCCCATCATCGCGTCTCGTCTGATATCAAATCATCTTCTACCAGCCGTACCGCTTTCGACGGAGGGCATCCCTCAATTTCAAGAGTCGCTCTCGTATGTCTTAGGCCTTGTAGAATACTTGGATGAACTTGGATGGTCTGGCCAGAGTCGTCTCACAGATTGGGTCGATAAGTCGCCAGAAATCTGGTTAGCTAAGCAAAAAGAAGCGGCAATCGCTGGAGTCCAAGCCATGTTTCCTAAGAAAGTGCTCGAGAAAAAGACTGTGGAGAGGGTTGAGACACAGATCATATCAAAAGGAGATGCGCTACATGCTGGTGACGAGCAAGAAGACGACTGGGCTGCAGATTGGGAAGGGGAAGGGGAAGAGGAGACCACAAAGGAGCAAAAGGCACCTGTAGAGGAAGAAGATATGAGTGCATGGGGCGACGAGGTTGACCTGCCTGATGAAGAGTCAAAGCAAGAAACCACCAAGGAGAAGCCTTCGGATGAAGAGGATGCAGAAGATTGGGGGGCGGATTGGGATGATGAAACCGATACCAAGCCAGCTGCTACGCCAGATCCAACAGTCAAGCCACCGGAATCACCAAACACAAACAGGAAACCAACACAACATAAAGCGCCCACGCAGCAGGAGGTTACACTACGTGAGACATACACTGTTACGGCGATTCCAGACTCAATCATGGATATTATTTTGCAGGTCCTAAGAGACGTAGACGCTCTCAATTCGGCCGACCTTGTCAAGTCAGCCATTTCGCCTGCGAGTGGAGGCTTATATGCGATTCCTAGCCTACTTCTGGCGATGTACCGGGCTACTGCCGCTATGCACTACTCCAAGGACATTGCCAGCAACATGCTCATCTACAATGACTGTCAGCGGCTATCAGATCGACTGCGGCTCTTCCTAAAAGAACAAGTTGAAAAGGATGCATCATCTACATTGCCACAGCACCTGCAGCCTTCGAAGCGTCTGAAACCGTTGCTGGAAGCTGATGTTAAAATCATAGATGGGTTTGGCAAGCGTGCGTACGGGCGTGAGATGGAGTCGCAACGCCAAATAATACGGGACCATTTGGAGGATGCGCAAGGCTTTCAAGACTGCATCAACATCCCCTTCTCTACACTATGTGACGATGCCATCGCCACAACCATCGACAGGATAGGAGATGTGAAGCGGCAATGGCAAAATGTCCTCTCCAAGAGTGCTTTGCTCCAGTCACTGGGTTCACTAGTGTCAGCAGCCCTTACAAAGTTCGTAAACGATGTGGAGGACAAAACGGACATCGCCGAAGATGAATCTCGAAAACTACATGGGTACTGTGTTTCACTTTCGACCTTAGCACAACACTTCCAGGTCGAGGACGACAGTGGAGAAATGAGGGACATGGCTGGCATCTACACACCGAATTGGTTCAAGTTCCAGTATCTCAGTGAGATTCTGGATAGCAGCCTTGCAGATATCAAATACTTCTGGACGGATGGAGAGCTGAAGTTAGAGATGGGGGCTGAAGAGGTAATTGGCTTGATTGAAGCATTGTTTGCGCCTAGTGACCATCGGAGGAGAGCCATTGCTGAAATTAGGAGGACCAGCATGCAATGAAAGAACATCTGACACCCCCAGTGTCAAATTCTACTCACTTCCCGATTGCTATTCAAATTTTTACTTTGGACATGCATCCCTATAAGCATGCTGAAAGCCTATCTTGTAAACGTAAAGTTTTTGATGGAACCACCTAGGACGCGCCTCAGGTCGCCGGAGGTGCGCGAACGCCGACTGGCTGCTGTGCCCGCGCTAACCTCTTTCAAGAAAAAGTTCGAGGCCCCGAAATTTCCAAAAGCTTCCCAGAATCCATCGTCACCAGTAACGACTTCTCGACAGATAGCCCACCACATACTGACACCATGGATTCCGAAGCGACAGAGACCAAGGTGCAAATTCGCCTCACTACGCGCGATCCCGGCCTGCAGATTTCAGAGGAGCCTAGCACTTTGCTTGTACAAACATGTAAGTAGTTCGTTGTAAGACTCGATGGCAAGCTGCGCACTCGTACGTCGCAAGATATCACAAGGTTCTTCTATTAAAATCTAGTCGCAAGATATTGCGCAAGCCAAGCGGCCTGTTTCTGCGTACTATGCTAACGCAATACGCCTCCAGCTTTAACGCGCCACAAGCTCTCGACTCTTGTAAACGAGCTGCTCCATCGTGGGGATGAAAATCGTATTCCATTCGACATACTCATTAATGGCGAATTTCTCCGCACGACTATCGATCAGTTCCTTACAAAGAATGGTATCAACGCCGAAACGACTCTCGATGTGGAATACACTAGGGCGCTGGTGCCGCCGTTGAACGTCACTAGCTTTGAACACGACGACTGGGTTTCTGCGGTTGATGTCCTCTCAGGAGTGCAGAGCGGGCAAGAGAGGATACTGAGCGCAAGTTATGACGGGCTACTGCGAGTGTGGAACACTTCTGGTGACGTTTTGGCGACTTCTGAGGCCCCCAACAATGGAGGTCGGATCACCAGCTTGAAGACAGCAAAGTGGTTGTCTGACAAGAAGATTGTGGCTGCTGGCTTGGACAACACTGTTCGCGTGTACAAGTATGACGATGATGCGCGAACGATCACAACCGCCCTGGAGCTTTTCAACCACCGCTGGGGTGTAGAGGACGTTGCAGTCCATGCGCCTTCAAACCGGATCCTTTCTGCATCCTCAGATACCACTCTCTCGCTCTTCTCAAGCAATGCAAAGGAAAACCCAGTTGCACCATCGAACCTACTTCCAGACTCGACAGTTGCTTCTAACAAGCGGCAAAAGCTCTCAAAACCGGACCGTACAGTTCCAGCGCGAGGCGCATTGGCTACATTTACTGGCCACAGTTCGCCAGTATCTAGCGTCATCTTTAAGCCAGACGATGCAACAGTCGCATACTCTGCTTCACACGACCATACTCTCAAGACGTGGGATCTGCCTACTGCAACATGTGTTGATACGCGAACGACAGGCCACTCGCTACTCTCCTTGTGCGCCATCCCTTCCCGGAATCTCCTGGCAACCGGTACCTCCGCACGACACATTACCTTGATCGACCCTCGCGTGTCGGCTACTCAGATCAGTGTAATGACGCTACGAGGCCACAAGAATGGTGTCGTATCCTTGGACACGGATCCGTCGTCCGAGCACAATCTGGCTTCTGCGTCTCATGATGGCACAGTCCAGATATGGGATCTTAGGAATGTCACTGCAGGTGGCCAGGTCGGAGAGGGCATGACTGGCGAGAGTGTGTATACAATCTACAGGCAGTCGCGGGATGGCGAGGCTGCCAAGAGCCATGGAGAAGGCGCAAAGGTCTTCAGCGTGTGCTGGGACCGCCAGGTGGGCATTGTGTCTGGTGGTGAGGACAAGCGGGTACAGATCAACCGTGCGATTGGATCGTGAGGGAATGAGTTGCCTTTGCAATTGCACAAAAAGAAAATACGTGGTGACAGCACCGGTGTTTGGGCGCATGTTTGAGATACCATTTTCTGGCTAGAGGTAGAAGAGAAAAAAAAGTTGTGGCTTTTGAAGCTGTTTAAAAGGCCGGAAGCCATCTTCAGCTAATCCCCCTCTGTAATGCAACGCCTCGCCTAACTAAATGTTCATTGCTCAAATAAAAGGGTATCAAGTCGCAATCTCTGGTTCCTTAGACCATGCTCTGTATGTGCTGCAAAGTGACCCTTCTGCTCTTTTCCTTTGCTCCGGCGCAAGTACTTTTACCCACACCACGCCTCTGAAAGCCCACCATCTCTGTGCCCTGGCATAGCTCACTTTTTTTTGCTCGGTGGCCCATTTCATCTGAAAATTCAGAAAAGGGCTACTACTGCTTCTGCATATCATGTCCTGTCTCGCAAACACTTTCTCTCTCTTTTTTTTCTCTTTCTGCTTCATATGTTCTCACACCAGATGCCCTGGCAGCAGGAAGTTGGCAACGCCCTCTTTTACAGCGTATTCGTGTTGGCACGCGCCACACACTAGCTTTCCTTCTTTTATACACGTCTCGAGTAGTATCCTGTGCAGATCCTTTGCCGTCTGGCTGGGCTCCTGTTCTTCTTGTGCATCGGCTGCTGGCGCCGCGTCAGTGGTGTCCAAGGCGGACGCAGAAGTCGCCGAAGGCTCGACCAGATCGGCTGGTGTGGGCGCTGTAGGCGGGAGTTCAGGGAGACCAAGCTGTGTAAGAAAGCGATGTTAGCTCATGTACAAATTTCGGAGGTGGATGGATTTTTGGAATCTTTTTTTTTTTTTTTTTTTTTCAATCCTTAGAGTAGTAGTAATAAGGAAAATTGGTGTAGTTTACCTCACTGCATATCACCCTCAGCTCATCCCACAGAATGCGGGGTAGTATGTTTTTCAGAAACGCCAGGTTCACATCTGCCTCGACGATTTCAAGCTCGGCATCGCGCGGGTGCAGGGGAAAGGATGCAGGGTTCGTTTTGCAGGTTTTGATGGCGCAAGTGAGGAAGTTGAGCGTTAAGAGCTTCATGTTTCGCGCGCTGCGGGTATTTCGATTGGTGTGTACGGCAAATTCTCGGAGGGGGCTTTGGAGGAATGTGCCGGGCAGTTATCTTAGTAGAAAGACGCGATAGAGCAGAGGTGGTGGTTGCGGGTGGAAGAAGTCTGATCGCATGCGCAATTGGCGGGCGGGTGGGGGGTTTACTGCGACAGAATAATTTTTGGCGCGTCGGGAGCGGGCTGGCTTCGGTGGTGGGGTACGTACCTCAGGAACGCTATTAATGGGAAAGTTAAAGTTTATGGTTATTTCTCTCAAACATAAACACTACCTGCTCTCTTTGCCTGACTTGTTCGTGCCGCTCACCAGTCTGCTTGACGTCATCTTTTGGAGATATTATTAGCAGTGGTCTGCTTTTTCCCTAAACAAGATGATGGTTCGCAGCTTACCAGAATTGCTCACAACATCGATTTTAATCGTCACTCGCAATACAAAAGGATTCGTTATAGGTTGAGCAGAGATAAAAAATTCCTCATCTCCCCATCTCAGGTCGCATCAATCTGCAAGAACAAGGTGGTTCGAACTTTAAGGCTCATGTTCACTATGTACCGACGACTCAAGGTCTACCACTTTCCAGCATCCTCCAACACCAGATCAGTTGCCCTCTGGCTCAACATGAAGGTGGAAACTGCCGGAAATGCTCCCGGGCACCTCGGAAAAGCGCTCGCGTCGACAACCCGCAGGCCTCGCACGCCTTTGACCCTCAGCCTGGTGTCCAAGACAGCCATAGGATCAGAGTCTGGGCCGACCTTGTTGGTGCTTGTGGGATGGTGGCCAAAGACTTGATCTCTGATGTAACTCCGGTCAACGTTAATATCTTTGCAGTATCCTGTTTCGAGGATATCGGCTGGAGGGCAAGGAGGAGAAGCCGGGGTGATCGGACCAACTGGCGCCTCGGTTGTCCTGAACCCTTTCCGTACGAACGCTAAGGTATCAAGGATGGCATTCATGTCCGCCTCTCCGCCTGTAGCAAAGTAGTTCAGATTGACCTCTGGTGTCTCTGTGGGATCGGCAGATCGAATCTGAATGTATCCTGCTGTGTTTTGTGGATGCATTTTGACCGTAGACCAAGAAAAGGTTGTTGGGGGAAATCCTGTGCTGTTCTGACGTGTGTTGGGCGCAAAACCGCGGAAGACGCTGCCAGGAAAACCGAAAAGAAACATGTCCCGCTCGTTCTCAACTGCATGCGGCGTTTTGAGGAGGAGAGCGTTGGAATTGACGCCACCACGAGCATATGGTCCTTCGCCCCTGTACCAAAGGTCAATGCATGGATCTCCAGGTGCCCCATATGTGCACTTTGGTTCGCTGGGGTCAACAAGGGCCGTGATGTTCACTTTAGCATTGCCATACATGGGTATTTCGTAATTGTCTTGAAGGTTGCGACCTACGCCTGGCAAATCGGAGATCACTGGAATGCCGTACTTCTCAAGAAGAGCTTTGGGTCCGATACCAGAGAGTTGCAAAATCTGGGGCGAGTTGAACGTACCGCCCGAGACAATCACTTCTTTGCGAGCGAAAGCCGTCTTAGTAATGCCTGCTGTGGTGTTGCCGTTTCGTCGTGGATCCGCTTTGTATACGGATTTGCCCTGCAAATACTCGACGCCCACCGCCCGTGCCTTCGTGCTGTTACCACCACAAGTATCGAATAGTACCTTGGTGACCAAGGACTCGAGTTGCAGATGAAGTGGATACCTCCGTGTTCCGTTCGTATTTGTCGCATTTCGAGTCTCCAAAATGTAGTCGCGTGGGCTGAAACGTTTCCATGTTGACGTCACATGGAAAGGCAAAGCCCAGAGCCCTTCTGTTTGATCTCTCTCTGGGTTGAGAAAGTTCGGATCGCTGGTGATATAATCAAGTACCTTTTCTGAGTCTCTACCAATGAGTTTCAGGGCCGCTTGGAAGACTTTCAAGCGAAGCGCTGCTGCTGCCTGAGTTGCACGGTCGGCTATATTTGTTTGCAGCCAGCCTGTGAACCCATGGCCTGGGGTGCCTGGTTCGAGATAGTTGTTGTGCTCAATCTTCTCGAAGTACGTGCGCATATGTTCGGCGCTAATGCAGTTTAGTATACCTTGTCAATTGTTGCAATTGTGTAACACTGACCTCCAAAGCCCATCCCCAGTTCCCTGGTCAAATATATTCCAGTCACTGTCGCTTGGCAAAAAGGTTGCCGCTGCGTTTATAACAGCACTTCCACCAAGGGTCGCGCCTCGGGGATAGAAAACTCCAAGTCTTTCAGCACCCACGTATCCCTCAACGCTTGGGTCTTTCCCAACCCAGTCTTCTGATATTAGCATGGTCTCATGTAAAAATCTATAGAGGAGTCTACTCACACTCTCCGTTTGGCAGTCTCCAAACCAGTAGATTATACCTCTTCAGCCTCTCTTCATCATCGTCATGTCTGACAAAAAAATGCCATGCGACATCCAGATTTCCAAAGTCATTGAGGGCGAGAATTTGAGTACGGAGGTCAGAGGTAGCATCGGAGCCTGCTTCAATCAAGAGGACTGAGTGTCCGGCTCGCGCAAGATTGGTGGCAATGGTTCCGCCCCCGGGGCCAGAGCCGGTGACGATGTAATCATAGGTGTTTGAGGAGTTTGCTGTGGCCTGGGGTCGAGTGCAGGATAGGACAGAAGAAGAAGAGGCCAAAGTAAGAGCAGGTAGAAAGAGGTGAAGCGCTGCGTCAAGCTTCATGATGAGCAGGTGAGCAGCAGAAACAGATACTGGATCTTGCAAAGGGGAGCTGGCACATTAAGTTTGTAGGCCCATGTACGTCAAAATAATATGCTAATCCCCCGTTTCCCTATTGAGACGATATTACACCTACGGAAGTTTTCAATGACTGAACTGCCGTTTGCTTTTATCCGAACCTCCGCATCTTGTACACTAGTAGTATCCTTGGAATGTTACACACATCTTTCGTAACAGGGTCCTATTGGCTGGTTAGATAGACAAGATATGTAGGCAATCTAATCTAGTTAGCTCTCCATATCTTCGCAGCGCTGGGATCATGGCGCCAAGTATCGCAGGATATTCATTGAACATCTACTGAGCCAGTCAGTATTCTGACATAAGCAGGCAACCCGTTTCGTATTGATGATTCATGGGAGATAAAAGATCTATGCTATTAGTCGCGACCTTACCCTTTTAGGATGTGGGCAAATCCAAGAGTAGCAGTAACCATGCTGACTACTATCGTGTAAGCGAATGCAAAGTGCATTGACTAAGCCGATGCGTGGTCCATGTTCAGTTTCGGGTTTGATATACGTCTTTAATTAATGTGAGCGACTATGGAAAACGGAATTCATTTAAGATGATCCTCGTAAGTCCAGGCGCTGACAAAAAATCCGTAGAGGGGTAAGAATGTACAGTCCATATAGTACCTGGCTGATATATCAGATCGACAAATTAGTGTCTCGGGCCTCGTATTCGGCTTTTCACATGTCACATCGTAAGTGTCCTCTTGGAAACACAGTGCAAGCAAGCACGTTCATTCATCCGGAAACGGTCGGATATGTTATCTTTTTTTTTTACAAACAGCTCTGCTTACTGAAAGCTCTTCAACAACTCCTGAAGCTGTGCATATGTGTCTTCTGGGTTCTTGACCTTGTGGCCAATGGTCCGCTTGTCGCTATAGATTTCCCAGTCATTTCCACCCTCGTACGCCTTGTCACCGAAGAAGTGGATCTTGTCGTACACAACTCCTGAGATATCCTTCTCGGCCTCAATGTGTCGCAAGCAGTAGGTCTTGTCCCAGCCAGTGGGAAAGACGTCGAATGAGATTTGGCCGCCGATAGAGTACGTCAGCCCGTAGTCAGGGAAGGCTTCCTTGAGCTTTGCGACCATGGTTTCCCTGATCTTGTGCTCGAGATCGTACTTTTGGTACTCGTTTCGCTCTTCGGTCGAGGCGTTACGGCCGATGGGGGAGACATTGATCATGCCGTTTCGGAATTCGATAAAAGTGCCGCGCTTGATAGGAATATCGAGATCAGCAATGTAGTGAAGGATCCTGTAAGCCGAGATCAGCGATGCTCCGCAACATCGTGGACCTTAACATACCACTTTGCTAGCGCCTTGTACTTCTCCTCACCAATCCAGCCAATGAAGCTCTGGCTGGACAGTACCTCACCCATTCGGATAGCGGTGAGTCCGTTCTCAGCAAAGCAAAAGTCGAACAACGACGCGACATCTACTGCTCCACCAAGTTGCTCCTGCTGTTTGGCGAGGTTGGAGCCGCCAACGAAGCCAATGGCGCACTTGTGCCGGAGTTCTGAGAGCAGTTGGAGCATCTCAGGCTTGACCAGCTAGCGTTCTGTTAGCTGCCTGTAGCTCCATATATCATCTGGGGCTGAGCGCACTTGACGGGGCTTTGTGAGCGTGTCGTCAACATCAAAGAGCAGAACTGTGTTCTTAACCGGGCGCTGGTCGAGCGGGGGGTAAACAGCAGCGGCAGTTGCCATGATGGGTATGGAAATGGCAGTCTTTTTTTTCTTCCTGTAATATGCAGTGATGCCTCAAGTACAGGACGGAAGTATTCGAACAAAAGTGAGGGTGTGGCTGTCGTTGTGCTTGTGAGTACAGCAAGGAAGCAGTGGCCGAGGGTCGCGAACAATTTGGAGGGGCTTCTTGCAGGGATGGCTGATCCTCACCGCAGTTTCGCGGCCGGCGCGCGCGGGGGGTGGGACTGGCGCTCCATTGACATTGGCTGAACGCCTGGACCCTGAGCTTACCGATGCACCTGGGCCCACGGTACCTGATCGAGTACGAGGTTGCGACGCCTCGATACGTGGCCAAAATTCCTTTCGCTCGCTGTCACGTCGAGACACGGTTGACAGCCCACCGGCATGCAATGGTTGGAAAGCAGCACGTGTCTGAGAGCTGCCTTATCATTCATCATGGCATTGGCGAGAAAACTACATGGCACCAAAACAAGGCACGTCTAGTCTAAAGCCCCAACTCTCTCAGCCAGTCCCTTCCATCGCGCCTTTCTCATAGCTGAGGGCATTGCCAGCATCAGATTTCGAAGCGACTCTTGCTCGTATTCGAGTTTTTCCAGCGTGATTGCCTGCAGGATGTAGTTGGCGACAGTGCTGTGTGACAGTGGCGGGTCCCTCACGAGCGGGGCAATCTCTTCCATTGTCATCTTCTGGTGATGCCATAGATGATAGGCACGGAGATGGGAAACCGTTGCATGGATGCGAGGGAGAGCTGAGGATGTGGGTGAAGGGATAGTGGAATCAACATAATTCTGCGCCCAGGTTGTTGCTAGACCATATGACGGATTGGTCTGTTCAGAAGCGACAACCTCCACATCCTCTTTCAAGTTTCCAGCAGCGTCAAGCGTCATGTGCCCAAGCGCCTCTTCAAGTTCCGCGTCCGGATATTCATCGTCAGGATCATCAGAGAATTCGCTAGGACGGGGCTCTCTGACGGCCTCCTGCGATGATTGCGGTAATTCTGGGTATCCTGGATCGATCCCTTTCAGCCAGGGTAGGTCGACTCTACCCACACATCTAGACGACGAAGAAACTCCGTTCCCAGAACCTACATTGTCATTATCATTATCATCATCTGACTCGGTGTTCTCTGTAAGCCGAACCTCAAGATCCTTGCCCTTTCTGAGTCGACTTCTTGTATGTGCAGGACCCTCAAGTTCATGGCTATCCATGAGCTCTTCTGCCGCTGTCTCATATTCCAGGGCGTCTTCGTCGCTGTTTTGTTCCTCTTCCGCAGGGTCGATCGACGAGCTCGAATCACTATCAACAGCTTCCTTGGCTTTGGCAGCCGCTTCCCCTTTCTTACGCGGTTTCTTGGCACGAGGAGCCGGCTTGTTGTCGTAGTCGCAAAGCATCACCGGTGGAGGCGTCGGTGTGAGCCGGGTCCGTTTCCACTCCAACGCGTGGTAGAGCCGAAATCCAGCGTATGCGTCGGCGGCTGCGTAATGTATTTGCTCCAGGTTCAGCGGGAGGCTCCAATCACTCTCCCGAACACTGGAAGTCGTGTCGATGTCGTCGTCTAGTTGCTCACCCTTGTACAAGGGCAACTGGAGGTGTTGAAGCACTTGGGTAGCAAGACTAACCAATCTGTTTGAGACTTTGCTAGGATCAACCCCATACCATTCAACAAGGTTGTGTAAGCGACTGAGCTCAAAAACCCCTTGAGGCTGAATCCTTAGGTACTTTTCTACGCGCTTAAAGTCGCCCTTGATAGCCACGCCTACTTTGATGATATCTGACGACTCTAGGACGGCTTTCAGGCTAGGCGGCATGAGCTGTTCCACCTTGGACCCAGAAAATAGCGAAATATGAAATAGGGCAATCCTGTCTTCGCATGCAAGTTGGATCAGTGAAGCATTTTGCTTGATCGAATGTGGATTTCCATAAGGCTTCCATTCGATATCGAAGCCGACAACCTTTTCTTGCAAAAAGTACTGGGCAACTCTTTCTGCAACGTCAAAAGTTTTGCAATAATGGATCGAAAGCGACTCGCCTTCGGGGCCTTGGTAGAGTTTCGCGCTCCAATAGCTTGCACGGGTTCTGGGCGAAGCAAGCATTGCGGCGCGTAAGGCATCCTCAGGGATCTGGTAAGCAAGAGCTTTGTGGACATGCGTCTCATCCTCACCCTCTTCCTCTTTTTCTTCTTCGCTGCATTCAAGCTCAGTCTCATCTTGTGAAGAGACGCTAGCCATATATGTGGAATCTGATTCTTGTTTGCGGTCAACATCGCATGATGACCGGCTCTCCGCTAGGCAAGCATCATCTTCCGTGCTGACTTGTGTATCTCTCTCGGCGCCATCACTACTGCGTGTAGAATCGTCTCTGGTAGGAGGCGACTCGGATGGTCTGACTTGCGGTTGAGCGGACTGCTGTGCCCCTGTGGATGGTGTCGTTGCAAAGCGTAACCCGTAGGACGGATTCCATAGCCGCACCCGCTGAAAAGAATCAATGGTGTGTCCAATTCCGCTGCCGGACGGTTTCGCGTATGTCGTGGGCAATGCTTGTAGCGAAGGAGGCTCGTTTTCCGCTATGGCTATCGCATCGCTCGAAGGACGTTGGTTGGGCAGGGAACGAGCGCCTGAGACAGGGCTGTGGTGCATGTCTCTGATGCGCGGGCTGCTTGCGGTGAAGGGCCGTCCTCGCCTCCACTGACAAGTCGTGGGGGAGGAGGGCGCAGGCACCGGGCGTGGCGGGGTAGTGTTCGTAGTTGCCGCCATGTGAGACAGTCTCGGGTATTGTGGATGGCTGTTGTGAGTTAGCCTTGAGGCGTATGCTAGTCAAGCATTCGTCCGCACCGCTGCGTGTGATGCTCTACTGCTTGCGAGATGTTCGGTGTGACTTCATCGCAGCCAGGTCGGGATATGCGTGACGCGCTCAGCAGGGAGGCGCGTCGTCTGAAGAGCATGGCACTCCATGGTAGTGCTCTCGCTAGGCACCAATGTTTTGCATTCGATAGCGTGGCTCAGAAGCAATGCGGAGAAAACACGTCTGTTGCCTGCTGGAGCGACGGGGACCCTGTTCGGGGGTAATTGGTTGGCTAGCGCGTCGCCTGTCGTCGAGATGGCTCTCTCTCCGCCAAGATATCCAACCCAATCACCACTACAACACACAACCAACCCGCACCACACTACGCCACAATGTCGCTCGAGAACCTCCTGCCTCTAGGTAACATAACGCCGCAAGGACTGCATGTTTATTGCTGACTCGTGTAGAACTCATCGACAAATGCGTGGGTTCGCAGATCTGGGTCATTATGAATGGCGGAAAAGGTGTGCGCGAATGCCACGGATTGAGTGCAGAGAAAAAAAAATTAGGAAACTAACGAAGACCAGAATTTACGGGCAAGCTGGTTGGTTTCGATGACTACGTCAGTGAGTAGGCTGCAGGCGATGCTCCAAGCGCTTCTAACATGACACAGACATGGTGCTGGAGAACGTGACAGAGATGTGCGTGTCTGCTTTCAGTCGTGTGCACACCATGATCTCGAACTAATTTCGACTGGCAGTGACCCGGTAGAGGGCAACGTCCAGCTGCCCAAAATCCTGCTCAACGGCAATAACATCTGCATGGTACGATATAAGCCTGACCGGGATGCACCCATGCTAATGATTGTAGATGGTTCCCGGAGGAGATGGCCAAACGGTGCTAGAGGAGGAGTAGTGCCATGGAGAAGAGGGACGTGGAGGAGAGGTGCATCATCTGCTGCCCACTTTTTGGCGCGCACATGGCTGTCAACGGCGCCATTGCGGTGTCTTCTATTTATGTGCCTCAGTCGAGTCGGGGCCCGCTGCGTAGGGCAACCATTGTCGGCTGGTGTCAGTGGTCCGGAGTCATCTGCCGCCGAATTGCAGAGTCAAGCCATGGGAGGCCTTGTACTATGAGAGTAGTGCATTTTGATTGTATCCGTTCGTGTGGGCTTGGGAGCGTTGCATACTGTACATGCTAGATGTCGCATGCAAGATTGATCGGAATCTGTCTCTGTGATTCTGTGATGGCACGTGACCGGCACCACTACTACGACTACGACTACGACTACTGCCACTACGAGTACCGCTACTACGACTACAGCAAAGCGACGGCAGCAGCAACAACAATAACAACAAAGCGCCGAGCAAGCCATGCATCTGCAAGGCACCGGTGGTGGCACACCCTCCCGTGGGCGATGGCTGCGATGTTCACCGTGGAGCAGATCCAAGGCGTGGCTAATGACATCGGACAGGGTCCCAGCAGGCCCGGTTTTGGCTGCGGGCTGGGCAAATGAGCAAATGAGCGGCCATGCCAGGCTCACCATGGGCCGCTACTGTGCGAGCACTATGCAAGGAATGGGACGTATGACAGTCTGGCGCGTGAGTTTGTGGCGGCGGGTGACGTTGGAGGCTGGCTCAGGACCGAAGCAGGCAAAGGCAGAAAGCGTTCCGCCCCGCCTTTGGCACTGAGGGCGCCTTTGTGCTGGCCTGGCGAATGCAGCAACACGCCCGTCATGGCAGGGCGCATGGTCGACAGGTAGGGCGGAGCTGGGTGCCGAGAGCTCCTCTCCGCCCCTGGCGTCGCGTGTGGATCGTCGAGCACACTAGCTGCAACGGTGCCACGAGCGCCGTGACGGATGACGGCGACGCACCGCAGTGCACCGTGGCCTGAGGCGCGTACGACGAGGTGGTCATCGGCGATGCGGCCGGGGGTGCTGCCTCTGGATCTGCTCGTGTCCCCCGCTACCAGCGTTCCCGTCAAGGGCTGCTGCGTCGCATCGCAGATCGATGGTGCCTGTGGTGGCTTAGCTGGGGGGAGCAGACGGGCCATGTCGTCTCAAGCTCCGCTCGCCAGAGCGACGCAGGCGCTGATGCTGGCGATGCTGCCGACGACTGGCAAATCAGCAGCGCCGGCACACGACCGCGGCTGGGCTCTGCCGGTGCAGCGAGCGAGGCAGCGCCTGTGGCAGCTTGACGTCACCGAGGGCGCAGGCGCAAGCGTAGGCGGCTGCATGCTTGCTAGCACGCACTGGATGGTACTATGTCCGCGTCCATGTAAAGAAGTAGTAGCAGCAGTAGCAAAGCAAGTCGAGTGTGTCCGCATCGAGGCCGGCAGTGGGCACACGACGGGCTGAGTGGCCAGGGAGGGAGGGGGGCAGCGTGATGCCGGCCTCCCGCGAACCGGGCCTATTCCAATGTATCGGCGCTTCGTTCATGGGCGACGGTTCTGGCCTGCCATGTTTTGTACTCTGCGAGCGTCAGCTATACGCGTTGCAGCATCCCAGCCCACGTCATAGGCGCAAAGATATCCCGCACGCCGCACGCTCGCCGGCTGCCAGCCTGGCGCGTGCTGGCCCTGGCATGGAATGGCATTGCTATGGCCGGCCATGGCTTGCCCCGGCGGCCCTGGGCGGCCCTCTGCGCACAGAAACGGACAGAGGGCGACAGAAGACACTCGCTGCGTCGCTGCCTCTGCCCTCCCCTGTCCGCGCTCCTGTGCTGTGTCGAGCCCGCCGATCGCCTGCTGTGATCTCGACCGGCTGCCCTATCGTGGCCCTGGCAGCAACCCTTCTTTCCCGCTCCATTTTTTCTGCCCTCCTACCTCTCTCCATGTCGCCTGCTGCCGCTGCTGCTGCCCCTACCACTGCCACTGCCACTGACACTACCACCACCACCACCATCATCATTGCCAACATCACGGCCACCGTCGCCGACACCACTCGCGCCGCCGCCTCGTGCTCCTCCTCTACCTTCACCACCACTACCACCCCCATCGCCCAGCACGCCACTCTCAACCTCTCGCTGCCACTGTCGCGCCTGCAAAGCTATTGACTTGCCCAGTCCACGCCAATCGCCCTTCATGATCGCACCTGGTCTGGTCTGCTAGTCCTGTCCCGCTCGATTGGGCCTTGCACCGCGCTCTCCCGGAGCTGCCCACGCTCACCGCAACCTGGACCCTCTGCGTCTGTGGTTCGCGTCGCAACCAAGCAAGCTCTGGACGCGCCAAATGAGCCCCGGCCGTTTACTGACTCTCGTCGGCCGCTGTTCTGGCCGTGCCTATACTAGGCTGCGTCCGCTCCCCTCCTTGACGACAGTAGCCGAGACTCGACCTGCCGCCATCATCACATAATTACAGAATTTCTGCTGCATCGGTCCGGGACCCACCTACCCCAAACCAACGTCGGCGCTCCACCTCTTAGGCATGCGCAATAGTCGTTGACTACTGCTCCTTCACTTGCTCTTCTCTGCGCCTCTGCGCCCTGCAACACTTTGACCCTGACCTCCGTTTTTCCTCGCGAGTCGACCCGCCGCACTCGCCCCGCTGCCGCACCAATCACGCTGGCTGAGGCACACGCGGGCATTTCCTTTTTTATCCCTGTACACTAGTCCCGCCATACCGTAACCCAACCTCTATCGACCACGCATCCATCCCAAACTCCACTGCCACTAAACTCGTCTAATACTGCACGCTTACCCGGCCCTCTGACCCTCGCGCCTCTCCCCCCAAGACTCGGTCGCTACACTGCACTACTCACACACTCGCACTCACGCCTTCCTACATGAGCGACTTGAAAGACCGTCTGGCGCGATTGGGACTGTCCCAGTACCACCAAGTATTCGCAGCCGAGGGCTTTGACACCTGGGAGACGGTGCTCGACATCACAGAATCCGATCTGTGCGTTACCCTCTTCCGCCCGCTTACTCGTCGACAGACCCTTGCTTACAACGGCATAGGAGCTCCCTCAACGTCAAACTTGGTCATCGACGGGTACGTTGACCTTTTTCTTTCTCTTGCGCCTCGCATTTATGGTTGACTAAAGTTGATTGTGGTACAGAAACTTCAACGGGCCATCGCCGAATCGCGCGGACAGTCATCCGAAAAGCCTCTTCCCATCAACCTCCCTCGAGCGGGAAGCACTACCGGCTCGTATCGAAGTGACGATTCAGGGCCAGAGAGCAAGTCTAAGCAACCCGAATCAAACACTCCTTCATCAGGCGTAACAGGCGCAAAGCGCAAGTACCGACGACACCCAAAGGTTTGTTCCGCTTTTTTCTCTCTCTCCTTTTCCTGTAGTCTCATTAGTGGTACCTTTTCTAACTCAACAAAGCCCGATGAGCATGCGCCTGAACGTCCTCCTTCCGCTTACGTCATCTTCTCGAATCGTAAGTTTAAAATTCCCCCCTAGCACGTCTAGATCATGCCTAACCCAGTACAGAGGTGAGGGAGTCCTTAAAGGGACAAGACCTTTCCTTCACCGAGATTGCCAAAGTGGTCGGTGAAAGATGGCAAGTCCTGCCAGCAGAAGAGCGTGAAGGCTGTGAACGACAAGCCAATGGTGCCAAGGAAAAGTATTACGCAGAATTGGCCGAATACAAGAAGACACCACAATACGAAGCCTACCAAAAATACCTTGAAGACTTCAAAGCAAAGCATTCGGTGCCGACAAAAGGTGAGTGCCTTGGGCTGTGTATCCTTGAGACTACAAATATTGACCTGTCCAGAAGGCAAGCGTTCAAAACTGGACACAGAGACAAGTACTTCAACGCGAGCGGGCAGCAACGAACAGAATGACCAAGCAGTGAACAGAAGATCAAGTTTAACACAGCCAGATACCAACGGGGTAGCACAACAAAAATCAGACTCCAATCAGTCTGTTAGCCTCTCACGCCTTCATTCGGGATCTACCTATGCCTCCAAACCTACGTCGCCAACAAATCGCTCGCTTTCTGGGTTCAATTCGCCTCGATCGGGCGAGCAATTTTCGCCAATTTCCGCCTCCCCACGCTCTGCCGTCTTACAGAGAGACGGCGTCTTTGAACCGCCTGCGAACAGCTCCATACGAGATCCAAGGCCACCGTTCGATTCGAATCCATACCAACAGCCTCCATTTAACCAAGACCATAACCACCAATCTTCTACTTCCTCGACACCTCCACCACCCTCGTATCCATATCCGTCGCATTATTCAACATCGGCCGATTATCACTCTCGCAGGACAGCGCGAGACACAACGCGCCTTCCGCCTCTTAGCCATGAAGACACCACTCTATCCTCCGAGAGCAGTCATAGTGGCCAAGGAATGCTTACACCAAACTACCCAGAACAGGCTCTGCCCACGGATCCAAGCAAGACAATGCGCATGCTTCCCCAGCCAATTCCCAGCATAGGGCCATCGCCCTCGCCACTAGACCGACCCATGGCACATGTGGCGGCGTCACATTACCAGCATCACCCGAACGATTATCGGGCACAGGGTCCACTCGCCGTCTTAGTAAGAGCAGGGGAGTTGGCGGCAAGAGTAGCAGAGGAGGTCACGGCCGATAATGCCGGATCGCCTTGATTTTTTCGTTTCTTGGCCACGCCACGCGGTACGCACACGATACACACTAGGTTCTTTGTTGCCTGAACCAGCAGGCGTTCTATGATTTACTCGATTAAAAAAATTCGCAATGACTCCTGTAGTCAGTAAAGCTGGGAATGATTCTAAGCACCTCGCACGTGGACCAAGCAACCATGAGCAGAGAGAAGCTTTACGTTTTCCTATGTTATTTGATATTGTAAGAAGATACCCCAGACGCAACAAGTTGGCTTTCCGGATACTCAGTAAGCATACCGGGCAAGAAAGATGTATCTCACGCGTAAAGGGTAAAGTTTGGACCAATGGGCCGGTTTGAAACTGGCGACAATACGCACATGTGGAGGAAAAGTCGCCTCAAAGCAAGTCATTTTGGACATGCTAGTGCCCCAGGAGTTTGGAATTTGACGGAATATACCACCGAAATGGGAAACGCTGTGTAGCTGGCCCATATGTAGCTGCTACAGCGTGCGGAGTTTGTACATATGAAATGCAAATGTTTTGGCTCATAAGGTTTCGACAAGGTGATGTGTGTTGGGTCTGGGCCGGTTTGCGGCAAGCGAGCGACCTGGCATGACCAATGAGGAGAATGACTGGCAATGCCTTACATTGGCTTATGCATTGGTTTGCCACGGCATACAAGCGCCAGACGGGGCGGATCTCCGATGGATGGTTCAGGTCGTGCCACAACCTTGGCAAGCATGGAGACTGGTATTTGCGCATGTTGCGGCCATGGAAATAGCATGGCAAATTGAGGGATTTCACATGTTGGCAAGGTCAGCCAACATGGGAGATTCGGCATGCCGATCTAAGATCGTTGACAGGGATTATGCGTCTGGGCGTCATGTGAAGCCCCGGGGTGCTTTGGATCCAGTGGTACACGGGAACCAGTATCATTAGTCGGCGTCTTTGATATTGTTGTAGCGATCGACAGTGCGCCATCAAGGTCCGTCGCTAGAGGAGCCCCCCTCCCCTTCCCCCACTCACACCAGAATCTTCGGCACAGCAAGACCCTCTTCGGCCCCTCTTTTCAGATCCAAGGATCAAATCATGTTCAACGTTCATCGCAGCGTGCGGATGCAAGTGGACAAATGTATCTGAAGCTCCTGCTCGCCCTACCCTACCCGCGGACGCCCATGCGGGCCATTTCAGCCACAACGAGCAAGCAGTGAATATCCTCAGCTGATTCTAGCATTAGCAAGTGTGGCCTGACATGGCAGAAGATGCATGTCTTCCATGTTAAGCTGGATTTGGCCGCGCTCAAGCCTGTGCATGGGCGGTTCTGGACCAGGATGCTCGCCGGCCTGTGGAGCACTGTCATATCGTTATGCCACTACGGACGAACGCTCCCAGCGAACAACAAAGCCGTCAGCACACCCACTGCAGGCTAATCATGCAGCGCAAAATTTCTCCCGAGCGAGGGATTAGATCAGTAATCACGATACGAGAGTGTAACCATGCAACGTTCCTGGAGCTTTAGGGAGGATCCACTGTACAGGTTTCTTGTCCCTGGTCTCCGCGGAGCCTACGGGCGCAGAGCGTCAGCCTCCTGCTCGGCTGCCAGCATCCTTGGACGGCCTGGATTTATGCGCTCTAATGGCGTCTTCTTTACATATACACTATGGAAGCAACCATACTACAATCAGCAAAGGACGGCATCTATTAGCTGTTGCCGTTGCTCCGGTTCGGCATTTTAGTGCTCTGAACTACGGTGCAGATTCAACGAACACGGTCGGCCTATAGAGTCCACAGGCTCTTTTGTTTTGTTTTCTTTTTCACAATATGGTATATGCAAGCGCAGCTGCTGAGTAGTAAAGCCATGTACATGCACAGGAATACAGCCATTCACGCTGGGATCCTAGTTGCCACATGAACACCTGATATTTCCTAGACTATGTTTCTCCGCTGCCATCGTACATCTACGTAACCCGAACTCTCGGATCGAGTTTCCAGAAGTGTATCTTCGTTTCTGCTTCAATATTTAGCATGCACTTAGTGCCTTGTAAACAGCATGCTGTCGGGCGTCGCACAATTGGGAATCAGCCAATCACAATCGTTGCCGCATCCTGGATACGCTAGCCTGTCTCCTGTCTCGTGTCTCAAGCGCCGCGGCTTCCATTCCATTGTTGATACTCCTGCTCACCGTCAGTTGTCGAAGCACGTCGTATTCCTTACGGATACGTCCCACTTGCCCGTGACTCAGCTACAACTGCCGTGCCACCTTCGGCGCCCACGCCAGCTTCCAACCATCCTAGCCGCGTACGAATCAAAGCCCTACCTGGGTCAGTATGGAAAGGATCTGAAAGAGCTAGACTAGCAGTTAATTCCACTGACAGTCACGATAACTGCTCTTCGTGTCACATGGCCCTTCGCATCGCGGTGTTCTAGACTGGCGAAGACCGCAGTCACAGCCTTGTATGCTGCAAGGCGTCTGTAGTATAACGTATCCCTTGCCTGTTGCGGCGTCCCGCATATCCAAGACCTCCGCTCCGCTGCCCAGAGTCTCAGCATGGAACACACTGGCATGTCTGGGGACTCGGCCCAATCCCAGCCCGTACAGCCTCCACAAAATCCCACTGAGGGGGCCGATGCTGCCCAAGTCACAAGGCCACATTTAGCACGGCGATATCTAGATCTGAAGCGCCTAGATAAACTTGATCTACCCCATCACCCTTTGTACGAAAATGTGGCATCAGACCATAGGATAAGCTTGGTTCAGTTCTTCAACAGTCTTTTTACTGAAATTGAGCAAATTGATTTCGACAAAAATGCCAAGGAGTGTGGAATCTGGACCCCCAAAGATGGAAACGTAATGATGCCCCAAATCGATGCTACGGGAGACGGCGAAGCAATTGCAGTCCCTATCTCGGTCAAGAAGCGTATCCTAACCTTCAACCAAGAGCGCTGGCTAGCCAGGACATCCACACATAGCAATTCACATGTCAAGTTCTCCGAATTGGCACACTTGCTTGGACGAGACCATAGTCGCAATGAATGTCTCTATACGCCCAGTGTTTTTGACGCGGTTGAGCTTTTGACGTGGGAGCGAGAAGACTTGCTCAAGGCTTTGGGTGAATCGGAGCATGTGGGGAAAATCCATAGTGTGGAGATGTCAAGTAAGTTGAATCTGTCACCAAGATTATAGAGTCTTCGTATCTTTGAGAGTCACGATAACAGTTTCGCTTATGCAAGCCAGTCTTCCAGATGTTCCACGCGATGCCCAAGGTCGCTGGTCGTGATTTCTTGCAAGACCGTGTATTTCATGTGCTTGTCGTCACCACGCAAACCAACCGTACCGAGAGTCCTTCTGAGCTCGCCCGATCCTCCACCGTACAGCTTCCTATTGACTACGACACCTTCAACGATGGCATCATAGGGCAAAGAAGCCACGTAAAGAAGACGGGATCCTCAAGAAGCTACCATATTCCGCAGAGTTCCGGTTCGAAGCCGAGTGACGTGCAGCAGTCGCATCAAGGAAAGAAGCTGACGGAGGGCAAGTATGTCTCACTAGAGCGGCTAGAGGCAGCATCAGACATTCCAACGTCGGCTGCTGCCAACCCGGGCCATCATCGTTGGGACATGGTACGCTCCCTACGTGTTTGCAAGAAAGCATGATGCTGACTCGGCGCAGATGACCCTGAGCACGGCTGGGGGCCTGACATGCATTGCACCGAAAAGCGTCCAGGAGAAAGAAACGCTCGTGGCGGTTGCCAAGGACGTCGAGTATGTGCTTGCATACATTGCCCAACAGAGGCGCCAGAAGAGTGGCTGAGGGAACATGTGGTGGCGCTTCCGCTCCCAGCGCCAAGGACGAGCGCACCAAATCATCCCCCGCCCCGAATTCCGTGGCTGTGACACCATGCCACTTTCCGCATACTAGGACTCTAGTACGCAGCCTTGCGCCTCACGCATGCGAAGAACACGTTTGGGAACCAGTCTTTGTTGCTCTCTTGTATCTACCTGATTCAGTAATGCCATCTCATCCTTTTCCACTGCCTTTGTGATCCACTGCCCGTGCCTACCGTGCGCCCCTTCGTGTTACACTTGTCGCGGAACCTAACAATACACACATACACCTCAGCTATTTGTCGGAGCACGCGGCTCCAGTGAAGACAGCGCGATGCAGAACTACGGACAAGCACCAGGCTACCAGCAGCCAGGAAGCGCGGCGGGCTTTGCAGGCCAGCAGAGCGGGCCCCCGCCAGTGCCACCACCGCCGCCAGGCTATGGAGGTATGTGGACGCAGGCAGAAACTACAAAATGTATGGAAAAGAGCTGACACATGCCCACAAGGATACCAGTCTGTTGCTCCTCAAGCGCACAGTCAATGGACTACGCCTTCGCCCACACCAACCCAAGCGTCGAATCCGTGGAACCAATCGCAGCCGCAAACCATGGGAGGATACAATCCGGTCACATATGGGATGATGCCAGGAGCACAGCGGCAGTCGTATGTTCAGCAACAGGATGTGCCTCCCCCTCCTCCACCAAAACCATATGGACTAGCGGCAGCGGTCCAGCGACAAGAACAGCATAGTTGGTCCCAGCAACCTCAGCAGAATGCCAGCTTCGCACCTCAGGCTCAGCAGGGCGGATACCCTAGCCAAGGCACTCCACAACCGACATACCCCTATGTGGCTCCACCGCCACCACATGCTGGGAGACCAAGTTCGATATATGGTACAATCCAGTCAGGCTCCACCCCCAATACTCCATCCGTAGGCTCTCAACAACCCCAAGCAAATGCTATTCCAAACGAACACCCGCCAGCCTATGCTCATGCTCCCCTGCAAAGTGCGTCAGCATGGCAGCAGGGGCAACACGCCTCGCTCCAGAGCGAGACAAACCAGTCCGCGTACATGAGGCCAGGTGTGGATGCAAACGCCTATGCACAAGGACACCAAAGTACACAACCTATGTATCAAACAGGACAGCCACCACCTCTTCCACCACGCGCTGACCAGCAGACGGGACAAGCTCAGCAAAGTCAACAACAATACCATCACTATGCACATCAGGCACATACTCAGTACCCACCACAAACGCATACGCCTCCACGACCACAACAGACGCCAGTTCACTTCCCACCACAGCAACATGGTTACCCGCAGCAGTCACTACAGGATTATGGACACCCTCCTCATGACCAGCACGTAAAACCTTCCCCACAGCATGCTCAGCCCCCAAACCAATGGCAGCAGCAGCCGCCGCCGGGCCCAGAGTACAATCGTCACGCTGCACAAGTATCCTACGAAACCGCACATGCAGCACAGCCATCGCAAAACCCAATTCCTGACCAGCAGTATTCCCAAGTAGCAAATCAGGCCTCTCAAGAACCCAACTCCTTCTATCAGACTAGCCCAGCCCCGACGAATTCGTATGAACCAAGACCAACCAGTCAGCCAGTATCTCCCATTTCCAGTCGGCTAAGTCCCAGTGTTAGCTCTGGACATCAAACTGGCTATAACCGTACCGACTCTGTGAGCTCCATTGCTCTCACTAACTTTCATGCGCAGCGTGCTGATGACAGGACCTCGTCTCCGAAGCCTTCCTCGCAAAAGTTTTCGACACCACCTCCACCTCGTGATGACAAGTCCAAGTTCAGTGCATTAGCTGCTGGTGGTCCTTCCGATTGGGAACACCTGGGTGGTGGTGAGGAGATTGATGACGAAGCATTGTTTTGTGCGAAGCCGGAGAGAAAAAACCAAGAGGTCACACAACCAGACAGCGTCGAACTGCCAGCTCATGTTCCGTCTCCTCCTTCAACGCACGGCTTTCCAAGCCCTGCAGTTTATCCTGCACACTTGGACTCAAGTGACTCGGTTGAAACGTACATGCCCACACCGCCTTCTGTTGTGGCAAAGCCTAGCGAGCGGCGTTCACCACGTCCTGCACAGGAGCATTTTGTTGTGGAAGATGCAATCGTAGCGCCCTTGCGAACAACCCCTAAACCCACAGAGAGCACTCACCATGCCCAAAATCGCCTCGATAGAGCGTCGCAACCATCGCCTGTCGGTACCCAGAAGCAGCCGTGGTCTGTCCCAGTCAGCACGCAATCAGATGGCCGTACTTTGGACGCCTCCAAGCCTATTGGTCCGGCTTATGCTGCAGAGCTCAAGGCAAAGGACGAGCTTATTGAGCAGTTACGAACAGAATTGCAACAGGAGATTGAGCGTCATCGTACTGAGTCTGAACTCTTCAAAGCGGACAGAGAGAAGTTTGAATCTGAAACCGAGGCTGCCAAGAACCACGCAGCGAGTGAGAGGGATGTTTTGCTAGCGCAAATTGAAAATATGAGGTTGACCGCTGACCAAGCTACTGCCAATTCTGAGGCCGCTGCTAGAGAAAAGGGTCTCACTATCGACAGGCTTAAAGAAGACATGGAAGGAAAGGAACATAACCTCGAAGAGCGCGACAGTACTATTGCTGAGCTGAGACGCCAACTCGAGGCCGAAAAGGCAAAGGAGCCGCAAAAGCCAGTTGCGGCTGACCTCATCCCAGATCTTGATCCGTGGTATGTCAACTCGCTAGAGAGATATATTGCTATGCTTCGTAGCGAGGCAATTGAGCCGCAGGTTGAGGAGAAGATCAAAATATTCAAAGCTTTCATGAGAGCCGAATCCACTGTCAGAGGAATTGACTTTTTTGACGCCCCGCCTCAGGTGTCAGCAGGAGAACCAGTAGTTTCGGCAGAGCCTGAGCAAGCTTCGAGATCCATAGGCACCACCGACGTTTCTGGCACGAGACCGGATTTGAAGGTACAAGTACCACCGGATGTAACTAGCGATGATGATTATGAGTACAGTCCAGGTGGAAGGCCTATAATAGCACGGGTGCCGACATTTCCTATCATGGAGAGTATCCAGGTGCAGCCTCAAACTACTCCTTCTGTGCAGTCCACTACTATCCTGACCCCAACGAGCTCAGTCGATGATGATAGCAACAAAACACCGATTCAGTCTCGCCCTGAAGAACAGTTGCATTCCCAATACGTGGCGTACGTACCACCACCCCAAAAACCTGAAGAGCCCATCTCCCTGCGGCATAGGAAAACGATGTCTTTCTTAAATACAGCGAGTGGGGCTTCATCTCCAAGCGTCAACAAGGGACATGATGAGATCTTCTTCGGCACGGGCCAGCCAAATACGCAGGTACCCGTAAACAGTTCTCGCCATCATGAAGCCGACAACTCGGTTCCTCCGGCATTTGGTCCAAATCCACACAACTCAAATTCAGTTGCCTCTCTACACGACGGCAACCCAAACGAATCACTGGCGCTTCTCCTGCCACGGCACCTCCAAGGCAAAGCTAGCCATAGAATTCAAGAGATTAGAGGCAAACTGTCGAATACAGGAAACCAGCTGGTCAAGATGGAAGAGCTCGCGGTGGCATGGGAGGATTCAGCATCTCTCATACGCCGGAAAAATGACGACGCGCGTCGAAAACGCCAAGAGGAGAATGAGGAGCATAATGATGAGCTGTTCAACAGCGATCAAATTTCATATGCAGAAATGAAGCAGTTGGAGGAAGAGTTCAAGCAGAAGGAAGTCGAGCTCAAAGCGCATGAGATTGAAGAGGAATTCAAGAGTTACATGGAGGCCGTGTTCAATCCGGTTTACAACGGTCTTCAAGCGGAGATCAAGGGGCTCACGGACTTGTACGCGGAGGTGGAGCATCTGCTTCAGACGTCAGTGTCTGGAACCAAGAGCCTAGAAGGCGGCGAGCCTCCTAGCACCGAGGACTGTCTGGAGTTTTTGGAAGACATACATAAGCAATTGGAAAAGCGGCACGAGGGCGTGGTACACGCTGTCGCAGAGCGCGATCGGTTGTACAAGAAGACCGAGATTCAGCCCCTCTACGCTGCGGGAAAGATCAGCGCCATGAAAGAGCTAGAGAAGCATTTCGAGTCTGCAGAGAAACAAGCTGTGCTCAATGCGAAGCGGGACAAAGCAAGACGTGTTGGCCAACTTGTCAGCTGCGTCGAGGATGTTGTTGTCAATGCCCTCAGCACTGAGCGCAAGGAAATCGATCAGATCGTCACTGCTATCAAGCGCCTGGACGATGGTGGCGGTGACAGCGATATGCTTTCTCGAGCCCATTCTACCATCGATGCACTAAAGCACTCATCCAAGGCTCTGCTGTCGTTGTTCAACGATCTCGAGATTGACCTCAACAATGCCGTGGTAGACGCTGAGATTGCGCAGGCAGAAAGCGAAAAGGCGGACTCTGCGCGTTTGCAAGAATTGCGGGCTGAGAAGAAGGAGGGGGAGGAGAAGTTGGTGGAGGAGTTTACGAGGCGAGTGCATGTGTTGGAGAGCGATGGTAGTGAGATTAAGAAGCTGGTGGAGAGAAAGATGGGCAAGAGCAAAGGCAGCGGAGATATGGAAAAAGAAGAGAGACTACGCATGGCGCTTGAAGAGGCGAAGAGAAGGAATGGGCATGTATGATTGGGATTGATCCGCATGGAGCAGGTTTCTGTACGCGTGTGTGTATCATGTGTTTTCAGCGTTATCATTATCTAGCGTTACAAGTTATGAAGGTCATGTTCTCATATCTATATATTTTGTTTTCCTTCATCTCACCTCGCATTTGCACCCTCGTCACTCTCATCCCTCTTGTCCTCCCTTCTCTCTTCAGCATGCAAATGCGTCTTCCGATCAATATCCAGCCTCTTCTGAAAATACTCGCCCACGCCAAACTCGCTATACTCGACCCCGGGCTTGCGCAAATGCGGCACAACACTCACTTTGGCATCCTCATTCGGACTAAAGAAAAACGGCATACTGTACCGCTCCTCTCCCCCAATGTTGCGTACCCGGTGCACCGTACTCTGCCACGTGCCGCCCGTGACCAACTTGAGAAAATCGGCAATATTCACGACAAAAGCGTTGGGTTCGTGGTGAACAGGGACCCAGATGCCATTGGCATTGAGCACCTCGAGCGCCGGGTACGTCGTCGGCGACTGGCACACGAGCGTGAACCAGCAGAAATCCGTGTGGGCGCCTATGCCTACGTCGTGCTCGCTCTCCTGCGGCGGGTAGTGCACCGCGCGCACGTTGGTCATGGGGTGCGTGGTCATGGGATCGAAGTGCGTCTCGGGTAGGTCGAGGGCCAGCGCGAATATGTGTAGCATGCGTTTGCTGAAGGCGAACATGGCGCGGTAGTAGCGGTAGAGGGCCGGGCGCCAGAACAGCGCCGAGGGGTGTGTGGGCCATTGGTTGCGTGGGGTTTGGGTGACGGGGGAGGGGGTGGAGGTTAGGAGGGAGAGTTGTTCCGGGTCGGTGAAGTCTTCGCCCATGAGGAAGCCTTCTTTGAAGTCTAGATGGGAGTTAGGGTGTTGAGATTTTGGAGGGTTTTGGTAGGACAAGCATGGATATATGTATTTATGCAGAGAGAGAGAGAGAGAGAGAGAGAGAGAGAGACAGAGAGAGTTATAAAAGGAAAGCAAAAGCTCAACTTACCACCTCGTGTACTTGAATCGAGTTTTCCCTCGAGAAACGCCTCATAGCCTCGAAACTTCTCCGTCTTCTGGTTGTGCGTCTCCATCTTGATATCGGTCGGGAGGGCAAAGTACTTTTCGAGTGCAGCAAAGGTGCCTTGTAATATCTCTTCGTCGACTCCGTGGTTGACGGCGTAGAAGAAGCCTACGTCTCGACATGCCGCACCGACTTCCCTGGCCAACTCTTTTCTGTCGTCGAGGTTTTCCGAGTAAATTCGCTGGAAATCAATTTTTGGTAGGGCAGTGAAGGCGTCTTTAGCTGCGGCCCCGGTGAGCACGCGTCTTCGGCCTGGTACGCCGCCGTCGTGGTAGTGGACCCATGTTTCGTCTTGCGTGTCTGTCATTGTTGTAGTGGTTGTAGTCGACATGATGATTAAATATCGATAGTTGTTATTTTTAGGAAAAACAAAAGACTGGGACAAAACAGAGCTCAAAACGAGGATACAATTGCGAAGAAACAGGACATGTATATACCATGCAGAAAGCTAAACGGACTGGGATGTATATCGTTACCTTACACACCATCATTACTACTAACTATCGCCATCACCACAAACTACTCCCTATCCATCCCATCGGTAAGCTGCAACTATGGGGATCCCGCATATAGTCGCCATCAACATTTACCCTATTAAGCCAATGACGGCCGACCACGTCGTGGAGCAAAAGCTGGATTTCTGGTGGCAATATCCAACCACACACACACATAGGAAAGATGGATGGGACGTAATCGAAGGAAGGGATTCCCAGACCGCCCCCCCATGTCTCTATCTCTTTCTCTCGGAGAAGAGCGAGCGGTGGGCGGATTCTCGGGTAAGCGCGTTCCTCCTAGCCTGCGGGTATGTATTCATCTAGATGCACGAATGGGCGTGTGTGCGTGTCTGGAGCGGGCATGGGATCCGGTCAAGGAGTGCGGAGGTTCAAGGGACATGGTAGGTGGATGTGAGTGGGTAGGCAACGTAGCCAGAGGCGCCCATAGGCGAACTTGCTTGTGCATATTACTGTACGCGGTGACCTTTGCGAGGACCCCCGGAGCCGGTGGAGAAGAGAGGAATCCGTCTGGTGAAGCCATGGAAGCATCAAAGCAATCCATGATAATAATATTAGCATTCTAGAACTTTTTTCTTTCGAGTTGTGAAAGTGTGGCTTGCACAGCTTCTTCTCCTGGTTATTCTTGTTGTTCTTCTTTTTTTACATCCCATACATGCTTTGGCGACCGACACCGCCGTGTGGCCAATCTGCAGCCACGGCACATTGCCGAAAAAGACCCCTTCCCAAGCTGCCGGTTCTACCAGGTGATCTTTACGCTCGTGACGAAACCTCCGATGTGGTATAGCACACCGTTGGGCCAGCGGAGTTGAGCGCAACTAGGACTAGACGGCATGATCCGTCTACATACATACATGGTGTACGTACACAATTAAGGATAGGCTACAGACACTAGCTGCTGGCAAAGGGGATGCTGATCACGGCAACTAGACCCGTGCAGCTCTGTACTTTTGTGACGGTCTTGTGCGTGTATGTAGATGATTCATTGAAAGAAGCACTTTTTATCAAAAAGCATTTATTGACACGGTGTGGTGGACGAAAGCGGCACATGCGTAGGATTTATTGCCCCACTGTGGGTAGGCGTCGTAAATGGCGTCGCCCCCCTTCCCCCTCCGTTCCTTTCTCCCCGCGCCTCGCTTCTGGGTTTGGTGATTGCATTATCCAGAAGAGCATCTCGATGCAAACAAGATAGGGTTATGCAACAATGTGGGTCCATGGAGTAAGGCCATCCCATGCTGATGCGGATCGGACAATGTTCGAATCGACATGTTTGCGACACCACGAATAGAACGTGATCAGCTATTAACCATGGTTCTACAGTGAGGCGATTTTGCAGATCGTTCGGGGTAATACCAAGCCACTTGTCCGCCCACCCATTACCAAGTAGAGCAATTCCAGGGTATATTATAAAATGCAAAAAAATAAACAAACAAATAAAAAAAGGGCGCATCCGTGGCTGAAGCCATACGTGGACGCGTTTATTTCTTGCCCAGCTTGTTCAGCAGATCCTTGCCCTTGCCGAGCAGGCCCTTTGCAGCACCATTGTCGTCGCGCTTGGCTTCTTCGCTCTTGCGCTGCGCAGATGTTTCATCGCTGATGATGTTGGCTGCGCCGCCTCGGCCATAATGCTTGGGGCCTTGCGACTCTGGCTGTGGCGAACCCTCGACATCTTGGGCTGCGCGCGCAATCTCGGGATGTTCGCGGTCGTTACGTGCCATGTTTCCAGTTCCGCCTCGGCCAGTCGTGTACGTGTCTCCCTTGAGCGTTGGGGTGACAAGGTCTTCGGGCTTGGGGTAGTTTGTGGGGTCGTCTTTTGCAATGTTGCCTTGTAGGGGTCAGCAGAGCTACTAACAGGTGATGTGTAAGGCCAGGCTTGAACTGGCAGAGCCTGAATGCGTTGTAAAGTCGCTGCAGACTCAGCGCCTAGCTAGGCTGACGCTGTGAGATTGTGCTCGAAACCAAGAGAATGCAAGCAACTCACCAGCACCTCCGCGTCCGTGTGAGGCCACGCGCTGATGCTCAGCCGGTCGGGTCGTCATCTTCAGGAGCGGTAGTATGAGAGAAGCGGCGTAGAGCGCAACTGTCGCAAAGCGTCGTCAAGTTGCGATTCGTGCAGGTAAAAGAGAAGCAACAAATCCCAAATGATGACAGTCACCTAGCCGTGTTCTTATATTGCAAAGCCAACCTTGGCTTCGGTTGCAAGCAAGTAAGCTGGGCGTAGACTTGAAGGTTTTTCGGTGGGCGAGGGCCTGGTTCGCGCGCCCAGGAGGACCGTCTTTTTCTTTAACCACGACGACGACCGTTTAGCACCAATAGCGTTACCCAGGCCTGGGCATGACGTGCCCAAACGGTGTCCTCAGCATGTACGATGATTTGAGGGGCGGCGGGCTGGCAGCACGTTGCCTTCTGACCTGCGGAAATTCTCCCATGTGCGCATGCTTGACTCTTTTTTTGGGGTTTCTGTGACTAAATTTTTAATACGCGCCGCAGGGTCTACCATCCCGAGCGGGGAAACAGAGTATTTTGCATGGAAAAGCGATACACCTCGCAAAGCAAGCGGGTGTAAATATAGGACGAGGTCTTATTTATTAAAATAGAAGGAGATGTCGGCGTTGGTTGGGGCCTGGAGAGCGATACGATTGCGCGTATATGCCTTCTTGGATCCCACTGTGTGACGCAACCAGGCATGGGGAATGCATGCAGGTGCATGTAATATCGTTATCGATGCCAAGGCCGTAGGCGGCAGCGTGGGGGACGAGGGCGGCGTGCGACAGCTTCTACGTCTCGTCCAACCTCGCCAACCCACCAGGCCATTGTACCTGAATTCCTTGGGATGGAACTGCTTCCTCCATGTGCTCACGGGTACGCATCACGTGCAGTGGCATGTTCCAAACGACATAGCATTTCTGCATTGCTCTATTCTAGCGACAACGCAATGCTATCTTGGATGATTGTTCAACAGCGTAGACTCCATAATCGTACACAACAGAAAGGAAATCCCAAACTCCATAAGACTGTCTGCCAGTCTGGCTAGATCCCGGTGATACGTAGCCTTTGCTTCTATGATAACGCCATCTATACATTTCAACAGAGTGCCCCAGATTTCCAACGTAAACAAACTTGCGCCTCATGTTTCCCAGAAAGACAAAGACAATAACAAGAAGGAAAACCCAGACGCCGAAGATGTTGGAAATGCTACAGGGTGGTATGATAGGTCGTGGTCGGATGTCGAAACGCTCAGACAGAAAGGATACGCAGCAATGGTAGTAGTACATGGGCGGAGCCGAAGAGGGCGCATGTACGAGTTGTTGGTGAACAAGCCGCTCATGCTGGTCCGGTCCTGTTGACGGATGTACCCGAGTCGGGCCATGCGTTCAATGCGAGGACTGGAGATATGGACTGCAGCATGTTAGGACATGTCGGTGGAGAGAAGTCGGGAGTCGACGCACTGAGAAGTGGAAGTGGCTTGAGGCCCATTAGCCTCCATCGCGGGGCTGAGGTTCGTCGCCAGCCATGGAGAGCATCATGGTGGAGGACTGTCTTAGTCGAGCGCCTGGGTGCGGCGCTCCTCCGTCTCGGGGCTGAGGGTCGCCGTAGGAGAGAGTGAGACAGGGCACGGCTAGTCGCATGATGGTGGAATAGTTGTGTATATGTGTGAATGGATGTATGTATGTGTGTGTGTGTTCAGATGCGAGTATGTAAGTGTGGCTTGTGTAGAGAGAGGTATAGATAGTTGATGTTTGTATTGTAGTGATGTGGTAGTGGTAGTAGTAATAGATACAGAGAGAAACACGAGTGATATAAAAGTCGCAATCCTGAGGCCTGTCATAGAATTCCCCCCAGCAGTAACAGCCCCCAAGAGCAGGCAATGACTGCCTTCTTCCAGGCGGTGACGCAGAGGCAGATGGTATTCCGCCCCGTGTGATTCAATGGTAGAGGACAATGGACTGCGCCCCTTGGGGGCAGCGAGGGCGCTGATTGGGCGTGTCCTGACGAACAAGGCAATCGGCCAGGCTGCACTGGCAGATAGCGTCCTTGTAGAGGGCTAAGGACACAGTCACACCGGGGGTGACTGGTTTAGTCGACCGCGACGACTGCGCAAGGCGCCGGCAGGTGAATCGTCCCTCGAGGGCCAAGACGGTGCCTTCAGGCAGAAGGGCGCGGTGGGCCCCGGTGAATGGCGAACCGACGTTCGCTGCCTATGCCTAGTGCCAGGCGCGGCCCCCATCGCTGCACAGCCGCATCCAAGCCACGCAGGGCTGCCAGGCACGGCAGACTCGAGGCAGTCTGGCAATTCGGCCCCGGGGATAATAAGTCGCGGGCAGCCCCCGCGAGACGTCGTCCAGAGAGCCTTGAAGGCGAGCGACTTTTTGGAGGACTGCAGCGGCCGTGGGTTCCGTCACCAGCCCCGGCACAGCCGCGCATAGCAGCACTTTCCGCATCGGGCGATTGGGTGCTGCGCTGCGCCCCGGAGGACCATTCCTCGCCGTCGAGGGCACTAGCGCAATGCTGTACGAAGTGCAAAAGCGCGCATGGTGACGACGAGGGTGGTGATGGTGATGGGCACTGAGAAAGCAAAGTCGCTTTTGCAGGCCAAACGTATGGTGCGCCGCCGGGGAGCGTTGATTGGTTGGGGTGGCGCAGCCATCCATTCATTTTTCCCAATGGGGAATTGGTTTTCCTGAGGCAGGAATGTCAGCATTCAGACTTGAGGGACTTTGGGGGTGTGTGTGTCGGGGCTGAACTTACGGCCACCGTCGCCGGGGGGGCCACTGCCATCGGGCATCTTGGGCTTGTTGGTTGCGAAGAGCATGGCGGCGATGCAAGTGTGTATGTGTGTGTGTATGTGTATGTGTAATGAATGTATGTATGTCTGGTGGATAGTGTCCGGATCGGGGCGAGGAGTTTATGAATGGGCAGAGACGAGACTATGTCTGAGACTGCGATTAAGGTTGGTCAAGGTCGGTCTTTGTGTTTGCAGCGCAGCGGTGCAGCGGGAGTGTCAGTAGTTGCGACAGTGGACCGATGGTTGGGAGAGATATATTTAAAGTAACTCTCCATGTCATGGAGGTCCAGCATCACCATGGACTGACGTCTGCTTGGCTGTGTGCTCGATGATGCATCCACGGGGCAACGGACGGGCCATACGGGCAGCTCAAGGTACGTGGCCCTTTTCGGCGCACGCCTGGAGCACGCTCGTGCGGAGTGAAGCAATTGCACATTGCTTCTCTGGGATGACTCTTGCGCAGACGATGGGAAAGGGGATGCAACAGGACAAGCTGGCGCCCCCACTCTTGGGGGTGAAACAGCCAATCGCCCGCCTGCCTCAGCTCCCGGCGTCTCACAGGGCCGTCGACAAGACGCGGGGCCCGTGCGCGGATAACATAAGCGGCTGGACGCAACAGGCTAGCGCGTCTTGCTTCACTCTGCCTCGCACGGCCACGCCCACTGTGCCTGGCTGCCCACTGCCTGCCCACTGCCTGCCCACAGCCTGGCCACCGGCCACCGCCCGCCACCGCCACGCCCTTTGCCTGCTGCTCTGCCTGCTGCTGCTCTGCTGACAATGCCGTCATCGGGCCAGCGCGTCGCGTCTCGGACTGGCACCCAATGCGTTGTCACGTTCTGGCCAGCCTGCCCACTTTGCCCGCCCCAGCCCGCACCGCGTCCGCATTGGTCGGGCCGCCTGGGCGCGCGCATGCAGGAACAGTATGAGTGTATACAACCAGGCCAGGACTGGATAGCAGCTCGCCGTGCGCGTGGGTGGTGGGCAGCAGCGGCGGCGGCGGTGGTGGTGGCATGTGCTGCGGAACCCATCTTGAAACCTTCCGCCCACCACTCGGCCAGGGTTTCATCCCTTTTGCCGTGTCGTCGCCGTCATGAGTACGCCCGTGGGCGAAACCCAAAAGCGAAGTGTGCGTGGCCTCTGCGGTTGTGCCTGGCTGGCTGAAGGGCACCATTGGCCTGACACACGCTGCCCTCGCCCTGTAACATTGCCCTCAGGGGCCGCTAGCACCTACACCCTCTCGCCTTGCTATAGTGCTAATAACCCTCAGCCTAGCACCTCGCCGCCATCGCCTGGCCCGCGACGCCCTCTGCCTCTATTCGGATACGAAGCACTCGCGCCCCAGAAATGGCCCTCTTGGCAGCAATACCTGCCTCGCCCTCTGCCCGCGTCTTATGCTATGCTATTCGCGCTCATGCACGCGTACACGACGCTTCACTCGCGTTTCTCGTGACGCTCGTTTCGCCCATCAGGGGCAATAGTCTAGAATCTGCCTTCTGGAGCACCGCTTCCACGTGGCGCCCGTCCTATGCCCATTACCTTTGCCATGTGCATAACCCCACCCGCCCTTCTCTATACATAGCAAGTGTGAGCTTGCTTATGCCATGGCCGGCTGTGCTGTGCCGCCCACCCTCGCTCCTTGTTTCTTTTGGAACATTCTGCAGCACCCGCCCACTTGCTTCTTCGACTCCACTTGCCGCCACCACCGTCATCATCCACACGGCCTGGGCCTTTGCTTCTTTGCACTTCTTGCTTGCACCATGATGCTGACCCGTGCTGCCGTCTCTGCTCGCTCCTTCAAGCCTGAGGTGGTGCAATTGCCTCCGCCTTGGCGCCCAATGTGTTCTGCAGGGAGCAGAAAACAAAGTCCCCCAGTAGAGGCAATTCTCCAAGTTCCTTCTGGAAACATTTGTATCTTCTTTGGCTTGACCCCGTGCCGTATGTGTGTGTGTGTGTGTGTGTGCGTATGTAGTTGACAGATGGGCTGCAGCCGCGCGGGGCGATCAGTCTGGTGCCATGCCGGATCTGCCAGACCCTGCCGCCAGCCGATAGCCGCCAGCCGGCAACCGTCACTGCTCCACCTCACCTGCAAACAGCTTCTGCCCCGCGACAGTCACGCGAAACTTCGCTGGGCCCAGGCTATGGGCACACCGCTCGTTGGAAGACAGTAGTAATAGTAGTAGCAGCAGCAGCAGCAGCAGTGCCAGGAGGGCATTGCTCCCACCACGGCGCAGCCATGCCCCCAAAGTCAAACTTCAAGCGGGTGCTGCCCCAGACGCAGCCGTCCGTCCTGGCGTCGCTGCGCACCACGCAGCTCGTGGGCGACTCCAAGGCTGTGCTCCCTGCAGGTACGGGCTATGCGGTACGGGGAATCACGCGTCTGACCATGTCTCTGCAGAGCTCATCAACACCATCCTCGACTATCTGCCCGTCGCCGACATGTTCAGCTTTGCCCGTACCTCGAGACGCATGCGCGAGATGGTCTACGATGACACAAGATGGCAGCAGAGACTCCGTAGCATGGGCTGCTGGAATGAAGCAGAGGCCAAGCAGAGGTTCGAAGACGCCATGCGGAAGAAGCTGCAGGCACAGAAAGCTGAAGAGGCACGTGTGGCCGGTGTTGGCCTCAATGGCACCAGCACCACTGCCAGCGGCATGCCATTGGGGGATGATCACGTGGCCAACACCAGCATGACCCTGTTCGATGCTACTGTCGAAGAGGACATGCTGCGGAAGTCCCAGGACCGCCAGAGTCGCCCACGCTCTACCACGCTTGACAAGGGCTTCAATGACATGACGCTGTCGGCTGGTGGAACACTGGCCCCAAGCTCCTCCTATCTTGTCGACCCCCAGGCGGCCGTCAATGTCTTAGCAAATGTGCGCTCAATACGCGGCATGGCAAGGCAGGAGTATGGCAAAATCTATGGCGCACTGGCTCCCTTCTACTATGACATAGAGAGGTCAAGGAGCCATACCGACCCCATACTGTTTCGCACCTACCGTGATCCCGAGCAGCAAGCTCAGATGCTTGCCCAGCTCAAGGTGTTTGCAAAGAGCGATTTTGCCCAAGGCTGGCATCACCGCGAGGAAAAACTCGACACAATGACTGGCATTTTCGAAAACGCCGTGCTCCGTGAATTCGAGCAGGGCTACACGGACAAGGACTTTGACGGTCGTATGAAACGGTTTGCATCCGTCCTCGTCACTCTGAATGGTGGTGCAGCCTGTCTGGACTCGTTCATTCACAATCATCCGTTGATGTTGGATAAGGAGAGGCTTGGAGACCCGTCAGACTGCATACGAAATGGCGACGTTACCTTGCAGCCTTCGCATGAATTCTTTAAAGGCCTGGCCACTGAGCTCAACAATGAAGCCGACATCATTGACCGTGTTTTCCCTCCCACCGTTGACGTGCTGCAGGCCTTCTTAGAGCGCGTTGCAGACGACGTCATCGCAGAATACCTCACTACTGTTTTCGATGAAGCCCACGATGCTGGTATCGAAGCATACTTGAAAGCCGTCGCCGGCATTTTTGACCAAGCCCTCCAGCTCGCCATCTCCTTGCGTCCCACCAAAGCCTCCAAACCAGACTTTCAACAAGACGTCATGCGCATCATAACGCGCTGCTTCGAGCCCCATGTCGACCTTTACTTGCAGGAGGAGCTGGACTACTTCAAGCGCAAGTCCGAGGCCGAGGTGGACACTTGGGAGAAGCGGCTGCGAGAAGAAGAGCAGACCACGGAAACTCGGTTTATGGCAAATGTGAACCGAAAGGCAGTCAAACAAGACTTTTTGTCGTCCTTCAAAAAGGTCGTCATGATGCCCGTCAATGTGCTACCCACCATGGGTGGTTCGGGTGCTAGCAAGCCTGCTGGCAGCACACCGGGCACAAACCGAAACAGTGTCTTGGAGCCGACGTCGAGAAGTGGAACTCCGGTCCCTGGCGATCGGTCGTCAACCCCACGTCCTGACGCGCCAACAACCGAGCTCGCTGCCAAGGCGGCCATTATGAACTCGCGGCTGGAGGGAATCCGGTCGCTTTTCAGTATCGAGGTTGCTCTCAACCTGACACACATGGCCAAGGCCAGCCTTGAACGCGCTGCGCGCTTCGTTCGGCTCGGCGGCCAGTCTGGCGAAGAAGCAAAAGAACAGTCGGAGCAAATCTTCATTCACCTTGTCCAGATTCTCGGCAATCGTCACATGAAACTAGGTTTCGACAAGGCTGTCAGTCATTTGGCCGACTATAAGCCAAGAGAAGTGGCGGATCACAGCCAAGAAGGAGTTGCGCCGCTTGTAGCTTTCTTGGAGCTTGTCAATGTCGGAGACCTGATACAGCAGATGGTTGACGTCTTCTACCTCCAAGAACTTGTGGCTGCCAACCTCACGGACCGAGATGATTTTCTCAGTCTGGCAGCAAAGGAGAAGAAGCGGTTTGAGGCACAACTGGACGAGAGCGTGGCTGCAGGCCTCAACAAAGGCATCGACGTGCTGATGGACGAGGTTGAGTACCTCTGTGGTACCACGCAAAGTCCGACAGACTTCAATCCGCCCGTGGGGCCTAATGGAGTGGTAGAGATGTCCGACATTGGGCCCAGCCAGACGGCAACCAAGATTGTCGAGGTTGTATCGTCGCATACGAACATGCTCATTGGCAGCACAGATAAGAACGTGCTGGATGTGTTCAATCAGGAAGTCGGAGTGCGCCTGTTCACTGCTCTTTGCAAGCACCTGAAGCGGCAAAGGATCAGTGTGGATGGCGCTATAAGGCTCATCAGGTATTGCCACTCTCGACCTCTGAGTTGAGTCGTCTACTAACTGACTGTAGTGACATGAATGCATACAACACGTACATTGTCTCGCTACGCAACAAGCCGCTCATACAGTACTTTGCAGCGCTACGCGAGCTATCGCAAATCTATCTCATCGACTCGAAGCAGGCCAAGGAGATAGCGACCATTATTGCCGACACGGATCGGTATCACGGCATCTTCCGAGCCGAGGAAGTGTATGAGTTCGCGGAGAGGAGAGCGGACTGGTATCAGATCAAGAGTGCGGTAGAGAAGCAAATGTACGGCGTAGGCTGCTTGGTCATGTGACCATTGCTGCCGGGGAGGCGTGGCGATTTGCTGTATAGTATGTAGACTACTGCTTTGGGACGAGTATGCCGTCTGCCGATAGGGCGGATGATTGCAGAGGACCAAACAAAAGCCAAACCCGTTTACTTGACGTGTGCACGCGTCCCAGTGCTGTACAGACAGATGCGGATGACGGATGACGGATGACGGATGGGTGGTGGATGGTCTGATGGCTCATGGTTCCCCAGCCTCCTCCAAAGGTGATTGTCCTTGGTCGGGCCGTACCTGACTAGGCCGCGCCCGTGCATTTACGTCTACACACCTCATCGCGCATGCCTCGATTGTCGCAGTCTGCCCAGTTACTAGCCTCTGTGTCCAGCAAATCCCTTTTTGCGACGGCGTCCCCGCTGCATCCCTGGCTTTTGCACATCTCCCAACAGGCTGCTCTACAACATAGACCGTGCTACCTGCTGTCTGCTTCCTGTGACGGACGGGACCCCGCTACGAAGCGTCTCGCTGCAACCTTGCTTGGCTGCTTTGTCTGACCTGGCTGTGAGTGTGTGCCGCCGCAAGCGTCGTCGATTGCTGGGTGAGAGGCTGGTCTGGCTTTCACTCTCCACAAACGCTTCGTGTAGACTCTCTGCGCCTGTTGCGCCCGCTTTTCTTGTCTCCTCAAACGCACCGGTTCCTGCGTCCTGACAGTGCTTCCTGGCGACCGAGCTTGTAGTTGCGACCATCACCTTGCCGACCCAACACCAACACCCGCAACCACCACCGCCATGTCGGGTAAGCATCTACTCACCCACTCGAATCACCACGCGCCTGTGTCCGCATGCTAACATGGCGCAACAGAGCCGCTCCCCGCTGAGGTCGAGGCCTCGTACTCGGTCATCATTGATGACATCCTGCGCGCAAGCGACATAAACACCATCTCTGCGAAGCGCATACGCAAGGGCTTGCAGGAAAAAGTTGGCCACGACTTGTCGCATCAAAAGGTTGCGAGCCTCAACATGCTCTGCGAGGCGTAAACTGAGCTTTTCAAACAGGAACAAATCACCACGCTCATCATGCAGCGCTTCGACAAGTTCAACAGCGAGCAGAACGGCGGCGGCTCCGACGCCTCGGAGCCTGCGCAAACCGTCGAGAACGGCACGAAAGCCACCAACGGCGATACGTCAGACATGTCCAACCATAAACGATCGCCGCCCGATGACGAGTCTGTGCTGTCAGAGCTCGAAGACAATCCGCCTCCCAAGAAGAAGAACAAGAAGACAAAAGCCAAGGATGAGGACGATGATGCGGCTTTTGCGGCGAGGCTGCAGGCAGAGGAGAATGCGCGCATGGGCAGAGCAACGCGTGGTGGAAACACCAAGCGGAAAGCGCCGGCGCCTAAGAAAAAGACTAAGAAGAAGAGTGCCAACAAAGTCAAAGACGAGGATGACAGCGACATTGGTTCGGGTAGTGGAGGCGAGAAAAAGAGCCCAAGCCGGAAAGGAGGCTTCCATGTCAGTCCCCCTCAGGATATCTCTCTCGCATTGTTGGATAAGAAACTAATCTCTCACGCAGAAACCTATGGCTCTCTCTCCAGCCCTCTCTGAGCTCCTCGGCGAAACCCACCTCTCTCGGCCCCAGACTGTCAAAAAGATATGGGAGTACGTCAAGGAGCGTGATCTTCAGGACCCCAGCGACAAACGCCAAATCCGATGCGATGATGCCATGCGCGCCGTCTTCAAGCAAGATCGCGTGCACATGTTCACCATGAACAAGATTCTCAATCAGAATCTGTATGCCGTCGACGAGGTGGTAAACTAGTTGCATCTCACACGGCCTATTACTCTGATGTTTCCTTTTTTTCGATTCTAAATCCTTTCTCGATTTCTTCCCAGCAGCATGGCGTATCCAAGGTGATTTTTTATAGCGCGCATCTCTCCTGGCCTAGTCTTTCTTATCTGGCTGGAGGGCCCCCCCTGATTATGTCTCATGGAGGGAGTGAGGGAGTTTCCTTTTGTTTTACTCTTTTCGCTTTCCTGCACCCTCCTACTTTTTGTTTTGTCTTCTCTTTTCTCAAACACGTGCCAGGGGGATGGAAATCCAAAGCAGGATAATGAGACTAAAAAAATTAGCATATATACATACTCACACAATATACATATATAAAGGAAAATCGGGGCAACGCGAAGGAAGTGCAAAAAGCATGTCTCGTAAAAGGAAAACGAGGTGCCGAAGGGCAAAAGCAGAGGCGAGAACAGATTGTGAGGAGAGGGAGAGAGAAAAACGGGTCAGTTTGGATATAGCATGCATCAACTGGCTTCGTCTTCTTCTTTTGAGTAGCCTCCAGTCAGTTAGTTGCCCTTTTTTTTTAGAGCGATAGTGTAAAAAAGAAGAGATCAATAGAGCGTTTTTTTAAATCAAATTATCGAGTCCATACATGTGCTCTTTTGCAGTGGGTGAAACAACGACGCTGGTACGTGCGATGTGAGTCTAGAAGCGCAGAATGCACTTTGGCTATCTCATTACGGTCACGAGACCAGACTTGTTATACATGAGCAGGCAAGCCAGCAAGCCAGCAAGCGAATAAGCAAAAAAAAAAATGGACGTGTAATGAGTGCACAATGAATTGTACTTTAGAGCATAACAGGTACATAGTCATTATAAGCGACTCAGAAAAGAAAACGGCCGTCTCAAGCACATGGGCATGACTTGAGGACAGTCATGCGTCGGAAACACAATTGACAAGACAAGGAAAAGACAAAAATCTCTTCCCAAAGAGAGACCAAAAAAAAAAGAGGTATCCAATAACCCATACTCCATAGACCCAATAGAAACCGAGATTTAGTTTAATAATTACACTCTTTGCCATGTTTTTCTTCTTTCAGTCGACTATTCCCATATCAGTTCAGTGTGTGTGTGAGTCTATCTTTCGCTCATACACACAGCATCCTAGAAGCCTTCTGGAAGCTTGAACTGAAAGTCATTGTCCTCGTCGTCGTCATCCAACTCGATAACATCATGACCAAGCAACTGGTTGTTGAAGTTCTTAGTCCATGCGTCGTCTTCTTCGTCATCTGAACGTGCGAGCAGCAACAATTCCATCTCGCGCTCTACGTCCTCGGCTGTGCGACGAGGCTGCTGCTCTTCCTCTGCTGCAGCACCCGGTGCAGTGCTGGCGGAAGTGGAGCTGCAGCGAGAAATGGCACCGCGAGATCGCATAGTGCCGCTGTTGGCGCTCGCGCTGCGGTTGTGGACCGACGAGAGGGGTCGCGATGTGGCTGAGAAGGGCGCAGGCTTCGTCACGTTGGAAAGAGGCTTCCGGGCTGCTGGAGCGATACGTCCGGCACGGCCTTGGGCGTAGCCAATCGTGCTCTTTGACGCTGCTGTTGCCGAAGCCTGGCGCGACACTGTAAGCTCGGTAGGCGTTTTTGCTCCCTTTCTACCAGAGACCAGTCCAGTGGGCACACGTGACTTGACAGCTGCAGTAGGAGCAGCGTAGCTGGGCTTCGACGTTGTACTCAAAGCAGCGGCCGCGGATCGCGCGCGCACAGTCGATAGTCCAGTCGGGGCCTTCTTGAGCGCAGAAATGGAGGTCGCTGCTTTCGGTACCTCTGTCTTGGGATCCTTGATACCGTAGTATTCCCTCATTTCAGCATCATCCTTGGCCATCTGCGAGGCAAAGACCTTGTCAAACTGCTCATCACGCTGCTTGCGGTTCTTTTGGAGTTCCTCCTCAAACTGGCGCTGCCCGCGGGTCCGTCCATCATCCTCGACCGGGTTGTGGTAGGCCTGCCAAATTCCACGCACCATGTCCTGCTCGCTAATCTTGGGAATGGTCCAGTTCCTGGGCAGATAGTCGTCCATGTCATCCTCGAGTGGGACCTCCTTGGGAGGCATGTACTCGACCTCGGGCACGTCATCTTCGGACTCCTGGGCGACTTCCGGCTGGTGGACCTTGACTTTTGGACGGCGTAGGCGCGGGCTGAGCTTCTGCGTCTTTGCAGAAGAAAGAGGCGCTGGGGTTGCAAAGGCTCTGGACTTTGCGTTGGTCGTCTTCATGCCCAACGGCGCGCGCGTGCGGGGCCCTGGACACGTCAGTCTTGATGAACGCATTACATGTGATGTCCGGGCATACCGGCTGGCGTGACAAAGGCATTGCCATCAACTTTTCCACCTTTGCCGCCCGTAAATAACTCGGCGCCCTTGCCCTTGGTTTGCAGGACTGACTTTGCGCCTTTGGTCACGGCATTTTCGTCGTTGAGCGGGATCTTGAAGGGCGTCTTTGGGGCCTTGTTTCCGGGTGTTTTGGCGTTGAAGCCCTTGAGGCCTGCATTCAGCGACTTTGAAGCGGCGCCGGCGTGCAGATGGCGGACAGCATTCTCTTGGTCGTTGGCTGCGAGAGTGGCCATGATGGTGGTTACATTGAGCGAGTCGTGTGGGGTGGTGGGTGAGGCGGCCGGCGCGGCAGCTGTGTTTACTGGCGGTTGCTGGGGCGGCGGCCAGGACGGGCCTGGGCTGCAACAAAGGGTCCGGGCGGAGGTAGTCCCCTTTTGGCAGAGCGCTTGCCCGCATTGTCAGCTTGCACACCTCCACTGCAAGCCAAGGGACATTTCTCTCTCCATACCTCCAAAGACAACCACCACACCGCACCAATCCTCCACATAAGCTGCAGCCGCCTTCGCCGTCTCAGCAGCAACATACTACACCAAGTACCGCCTCTTTCCTACACATCTCACACCTCCCACCGCCATGGATCAGATCAAGAAGGTGAGTCCACGCATACCCCGCCAATTCCCCTGGTGCCATGCCCATCCCTACCTCTGCCAACGCCACATTCACGCCTGTCAACGCTGAGATGCGGAACCAACGCTAACATGGCTTTTCTTGCATAGCGCATGGAAGCCCTCCGCGTCGAGGCGGACGAGAGCAGCGCCCGCGCCGAGGAGCTCAAGGCCAGGGTCAAGCAGCTTGAGGCCGAGACGACACAGAAGGAGCAGGAGATCACTTCGCTGACGCACAAGAACTCTGTGCTCGAGGCCGAGGTTGAGAAGCTTGAGGGGCAAGTCAAGATCCACAAGGACGAAGCTGGTGCAGGCGCTCAGGCCGGCACCCAAGCTGAGAGCCTTCAGCGAAAGATTCAAGTTCTCGAGGAAGAAGCTGAGGAGTCGGACAGGACGATCCGCGAGCTCAATGAGAAGTACGTCTGCTCTCTCCCCGTGTCCCTTCTCTTCCGATAGCTTGCTGCCACTGCTATCACCACCCCTGATCTACGTGTACTGACTCGCCACGCTCTAGGCTCCGCCAAACCGACGTTAAGTCCGGCCACTACGAACGCAAAGTCCAGGCTCTCGAGCAATCTCGCGACCAGTGGGAATCCAAGTACGAGGAGATGGCCAAGAAGTACGCCGACACCAAGAAGGAGCTCGACGACTTCGTCAAGGAGATTGGCAACATCTGAGCTCGCTTCGGTCGCTCCTGTGTGGTTGTTGACTGTATTCAATCGAGCTTTGAGTCGAGCTTCGGTATCGCTGAACTAATCACTTCGCTATCGAGTGCGTGCGACGAGAGGAGCTGGAGGTGGAAGAAAGTATTTTTTAAGCTCGCCGCGGAGCTTGGAGATAGAGGCAAATTTCACATACATGACATTTGCGTACCCCCTATACTATACAACTGTTTTTTTTCCTGCGGCTGCTTGCTGAGCGGGTTTGTTCGCCTTTTTTAATCCTTGAGCAAATACATTGGTGCCAGACACGATACTTCCAAATCGCCATTCGCCGTCCGTCATGCACAATAATATTCTGCCATGGCAATTCATGAAGGGGTATCATTGGTTCCGTCTTCCACAGGCTCTAAGAGCCCTACAGCTACCGCCCACTAACGCTTATGAGTTATGAATTCGTCGCTACTTTTTGTTCGCCCTAGCCTCCTTCTGCTTCCTCTTCTTCATGCCCTGCTTGATGCGTTCCGCCTTTCTCTCCGTCTTAGTCTCATACCTGAACTTCTTTTTCTTCTTCTTGGGCTTATCGCTGTTCTTGGGCCAAGCCTTTGTCCACACCCTCTTCTTGCCATTTGCAGCTGCTTCCGCCTCCGCAGCCTCCTGTGCCTTCTTCTTCGCCGCCTCGTCGTGCTCGTCGTCTTCGCCCGGTCGCGAGAAGCCGGCCTTGGATATGTTGACGCTTTCCATGGTGACGGTGGTGTATTTGTCCTCGTCAATGTACTCGTCCTCTTGGTTTATCGGCTCAGGCTCTTCGAAGCCTGTGAATTCTTCCTCTTGCTCCTCGTCGTTATCGTCGTCATCATCATCGCTTTCGCTGAGCTCGCCGTTGGCTTGTTTGACGAGCCGGTTCACTTCTTCGACGTGTCTTTCTAGGTCGGCTTTGCGCTCTGCTCGTAGCTTTTGGGTGCAATGTTAGTCAAATGTATACTTTTTTACTCTTTGAAGTCCCCAAGACATGGGGAAAACATACCTCTCGCCTTAGCCTCAATTTCTCCTCTTTCTCGCGCTTGGCATTTTCCTCTTGTGCGTGCTTCTTTCGCTCGAGTTTGCGTTTGTGGAACCCAGTCAGGTATTCTTCGCGCGCCGCAAAGTCGAATTCGATTGTTTCGGGCGCGGTAACGGCGAGCTTGCGTTTCTTGTTGGGTGGGCCCATGATGGTGTAGAATAGACCTGGAACTAGCAGTGGCCTGCAGGTATCAGGCTAAGGACGTGGGGTGCTGGGATGGTGCTGCGCGCTGGTCTTGCGACGGGCAATGAAAAGTAGTTGCGGAGTTTGGGAAAAATACCTGGATGCAGGGATGTGGTACTTACTAGGTAGTCCGGGTGGAGCCGAGGCTGGTCGCTAGCTTTGTACTAAAACGACGACGACCATGTCATGTCGCACCTGGCATGTACGTACAGATCGTAATGGTCTAAAAAGACAATAATAACATAAGATAGCAGACATTTGCTAATGGTTACCCAAATAATCACTGTCTTTCACGCTACACAGGGGTAGGTGATCATTGCGCCGGATCATGGATTTTGCGCCGGTGACCGAAGAGGCCACTGGGAGTGCAGGTGGATTGTTTTACTGTGGCAACTACAAGGAAGGCTACACAACCTTATTGTTCTCAGCATACCACCTGGTAGCAGTATCATCAGCCAGTGAAACTGTCCGTAACCAAAGAGGCTATAAAACGGGCGTCAGGATCCTATATAAAAGCGGAAGGGGACTTACGGTGTCAGCACTATAGTCATAGAAGGTGGTAAAGGAGGGTAGGGGCAGGTGCTAGAGTGTCCCTGACCCATATCTAGGTCTGAATATCTGCCAGCCTAAATGCAGAGGAGAGTTTTGACACAAGTCCAAGACATCGTCTTTGCCAAACACACTTCTTCACATGATGGGCTACTTGATGACATAAATAACGAAATGGTTGTGAATGGATAAGATCTTTGCATCAGTGTTTGATAATCTTCAGCTGAAAACAATTAGGGGTATTGTCACTGTATTTGTTTGTTTCTATGTCAGCAGAGCACGATAGGTTTCTGTTCCCAAATGTCATTGCATTCGCTTTCATATCACTACTATCCTGACTAACTGGTGGGGCTTAGCTTCACTGGTGATACTTCTCTTCAAAGGAGGCACATGCACGTCCTAAAAACTCTCGTGAGGCTGGTACAATAGCTGAAGCTGTTTTGTAGAAGTGCAAGTATAGACAGCAGCATGGATAAAGCAGATATATTTGGTACGCAGAACAGAAGGAAAACGACATGTTTGTCTATTTTAGTTTCAAATCTCACCAATAATGGAGCTGCGGTCGATTGGGCTTACAAATGCTGGCAGATTGGAATCTTTGTATTTCAAGGATAGCGGTATCGTGGGATATGAACCTGCTATCGTTACAAACGGTCCGGAAGATGTCGCCAGCCAGATCGAATCAACATGCTACATCAGTCCCATCATGAGAGCAGACCTCTAGAAGAAAGAACGGAATAATATACAATACAAAGGTCCTTATAAGTGTTTGGATATTCCAAATATGAATTTTGGCTCATCGATTGTAGGGAAATCTCCTGCAGATTACCTAGAGACTATTGCTCGCCGCGGGATCGACTGGATCAGTACTTACGGGAACTCAAATCCACTGGACAAAGAAATTATACCATTCCAGTGGACGAGTCCAGATCAGACCTCATCAGAGGCATATATAGATCTGTTACAGAAGTTCCTGGCCCTAGTTCCGTTCATTATACCTCGAGACGCAGAGCTCGCCTCTCCTCGACTTTGGCATCCCGACTTTCACGCTGGCAACGTCTATGTCGACGATGAAGGCAAGATATCGTGTACCATCGACTGGAAGGGAGCCTGGGTTACCCCAGTGTTCATCAGTGTTGGCCCTCCACGACTTCAGGACTTTGAGGTTGACATGCTGATGGAGCTTCCTGAAAACTTCCACGAACTCGACGACGCTACAAAAAAGGAGCTTGCTGGTAAAGTTTCGCAGTCAATCTTGATTTGTTCGTATGAAACAACCACAGCAGTGAAGAACCCTCTATTGTGCAAGTTGTTGCGACACATCCAAGGAAGGACCATCAAGCACTCGGAAACTTTTGCTGGTTCTAGCTGGTATGAAGGTATCATACCGTTCAGAGCCTTCCTGATGGCCGTTGAATGGTTTGTTGATCTTTCGATTATTAATTTCACTGGCTAACTATCCTCGCAGCGACTGGGATCAGTTTGACGCTGACGAATCGTGTCCGTATCATTTCTCGGAAGAAGAGATAGAGAAACACGTCAAAGAAGCGTACCCATTCAACAAGTGTCGGAATTCTGGAGAGACTTTCAAGACGTCTTGACTAAGTCGGGCTGCACGTCTAACAAGACTTTCAGCGAAGCCGTCGCGCGGCTCAGGAATTTGCAAGAATACGCACTGGATGGCTTGGAAGGCGAGAGGCGACGCAACTGCGATAGCGCACCGCGTTGGATCGAAGATATTGTATAGGTTTGCCAAAACCTCAAGGGGCATAGGTTACTCTTCCTTTTGCTATTCAGTCTATTGGTTGACCGTTCTTACCGATCTGATCGGCACAGTAAGGTCGTCACGGGTGAAGCTCACTTGCACCAATGGTAACATGTATTAGTCAGGAAATGGGCACATTCGATGTATGCGAGGAATGGAAGAACAGGTAAGCATTGGGGATAACATCACCGCGTGCGTAGAGAGAGCGGAAGAGAGTCCACATCATATCTATCCCGCTCAAAAGAATCATATGATGAGCCTTGCATCCATCGTTTAATTCGTTGCTTACGACACTGGCGACCGCCGCCTAGTGACGGAAGACTTGAAGTATTTCTGATAACGTCCAAGATCGAAACTGCCATCTTCAAGCTCCTTGCTATCCGGCTGCCCTGCCCAGCAGAACATCCGACAATTCCCAAGAATCTCTCCATTTTCTAAAACTGCATCGCACTCGTCCCACCTATACGCAGCAGTCTCGTAAGCTGCTAAACGATCGAAGTGGGCTTCAGAGGTCACTTTCCACACGGTCCCAGTTACGGTGCCAGAGTGGCAGGGTATCAGCGCCGGATATATGCCCCACATTTTGATACGGAAGCCAGAAATGGTGGCAGGCCTTGTAGTCGGGAGTTCTGGCAGGTTGAGAATTACTTGCAGGACTTCAGGGCCCATGAGTGAACCGTAGAAGAACATGTGAAATGGATGGAAGGGTTCACCAGGAACGTTTGTTCTTGTCTCTTTGGGGAACTGCCAGTAGTGTGCTCTGTCCATGGGCTCAGACTGTGCAGAAGATACCAGAGGAGGTGGAGGTACTGTGCTCGCCGGTCGTGATGATTTGAACAGTTGTGGAAGCGGGGGTGGAGGCAACATTACAGTACTTTGTATTGAGGTTCCGTCTTTCTGACAAGCTGAGGGTGGAGGCGGAGGCGGAGTTGACTAGTCAATTATGGAAGTCGCTGGGCGCAAAATTGCACGTCGGCTTTAGCATAGAATCATCCGTCAGCGTTTTGACTGCTATGTCATTGGAACGGCTCTGCTCCTGAAGTTATTCTATGGAGGTTATCGTGCGGCGCTTCTTGTGACGTAAGGTGGTGATTCGTTAGTCAGTGAACGAATCCTGACACAGCTCACTACTACCAGAGGGCTTATGTGTTGGTGGAATAAACCCTCTGAAAGGCAATCAGTTAAGTTGCGGACAGCCTTGATATCATTACTGTTATTGAAATCGTTGGTGCAACGCCTGTGATTTTTTTTTCATTTTGACTTGCGGTATTTCCACCACTTTGCGCTTCTAATAATTTCTGGAATAAACGAGTGGCCAGGACGTATGATTGGTTAAGGAAAAGGCTATGACTAACGAGTATGTGTTCTTCTGATGTGTAGAAGAAGAAAGACAAAGGGAAGAAGCTATCCGTATGAGTGAGTTTTGTGCTTACAATCGTCTCTCCCTGGTTTTGTTTATGCCACATCAGTGTCAGATGTTCTTACCAATATAGCCTCTTCGATCAATTCGCTCCCATTGAAACAGCCGCCATGCTTACTTTTGCTTTAGCGAGGCCATAACACTATCGAAGCTTACTGACAGATAATATAGGACATGGACTAGCTACTATTGACAGTAGCTACAAGGAAGGGGAATAGATTTAAGCATATATCGCGACGATGTCACTATAAAGGCGCATTGACAGCGCACAGCCCCAGGTCACGCCACGCATGGGGAAGACTGTGCCGCATGGTGGGGTGCGCCACTCGGTGTTGGAGCACATCAGGCTATTACATTTTTGTACTACGTGCCCGGTTTGGATGGCTGCAGCATAACCAGTGGAGTCGCCACATCCCAATAAGTACTATATGCTTACTCCCTTCTTATTTGCCCCCATACTCATGCTTTAAATGCCTCAACATTCTTCATTTTTCAAGTCACACTGCCCCACCTAAGTCCTTAGAAGCCCATTCAGGAAAACCCTTCTGAAGCCCACTATGTTGAATGACGCTGCCAGGGACCAAAAGGACGTGCTCGAATGCGTCGCTCGGGGCGAACTTGACGAAGTTCGTGGAGCTGCCTTTTATAATCGAACCTCGATCGTCATCACCCGGTTCTGTGAGATAGGAGATGGGGTCGACTCCCTTGAAGGCTACCTTCATTCCCTTTGGCACATGTACTTCCGGCTCAGTCAGCATACATCGCACGAAACGACTGACCACGACCGCCTTGTCCTCGACATCCTCCGCATACAGGGACTGGGAACCCTAAGCAGGCCCGCACCTGGCTTGTATGGAACTGATATCGCACGAACGGCCGAGGGAACCCTTTGGGTTGACTTGCCCTTCTTAGTCACCGACATGACTGCCTTCTGGGTAGACAACTGTGCATCCATGTCAGGCGTGCACCGCCTCAATTTTGCATCCTTCTTAGCTAAGTTGGCGTCCACTCGCGTTAGCAAAGACAGGCTGTGTCAGATCGCTCTTGTCATTTTCCGCTCTACCTTCGAAAACAGACGCGACCTTCGCACCACAGAGGAGCCGGATGATGAAGACACCCACCGGAGCCTCAAGCATCTCGATATTTCGCACCTACTACCAGCTGCTTGTGAATGGATGAAAGAGGCGGGTCATGCCATCATTGAACTGTCAGATGCTTCCTGGCATGATTGCTCAGACACAGTTGGACAAGGCGGCACAATGTTCACCGAGTCAGAGATCGGGAAGAAGCGGTCATCAGTTGGCTTCTCGCCATGGAGATGGATGTACTGGCTGAAGCGTCTCCATGAGATCATGGAGGACGCAACCGAAGCCAACGCGGAACATTTACAGGAGCTAGCCAACGATGCTATTGACCGTATGGTCAGCAATGTGAAGGCAAGAAATTCTCGGATTCTGAAGGCTTATCAAGACAGCGGCGATGAGTTGCGACAGGATAAGCATTTGAAGTGCTTGGAAAAGGAAAGCTCAGAAGAATGATGGGCCACATTTGGTAAAGCAGAGCTCTGTGCAGAGCTCTCTGTCTGTCGACCAACGCGCATTTTGCCAAGGTGAGGAATGAAGAATACATAGGAAAGTTTGATACGGTCACTACCTACCAAAGCCACTTTTTCGAACCAAGTGAACTAAATTGGATATTCATAAGATTCTTTTTAGAATGTGTATGATTGATTTTGCAACCGATTGAGTGATGCACAATAGTGTACTCAATCGTCCTAAGCGATATCTGGTATTCTTGTGATCACTCGTAGTCATTACTTATTGTTGTAGTTGGTTTCCTTTCCGAGCCAGTCAACCTGTGCAAATCTAGTCCTGTATCTGTGACTTCATTACAAAAGTGCGGGAATTTTTAGTTCGCCTTCATTGAACATGCCCCACAGCGCGTATACTCCTTCCCATATTGCTTACCAGGGAAATAAATGAATGCTTACCGGAAAAGAATGGCTGATTGGCTTATGCGTATAGGTGTCACTGTCTCGGCTATGATGGATGTGCCCCTCAAACAACAAGCATTCCATCCCGGCGCTAGTGACTAAATAAAGTAAAGCTTACTATACCAAAACGTATATCAACTCTCACAACAGCTAGCTAAAGACATTGCTGACTGCATTGGTGGCAAGGCTGGAGCCAAACTTTGTGCAAACAGTATAGTGTATGATGAGAACAATATAGCAGGCGTAGTCGGAGGCCGAAAATGGCCCAGATATTTGCAATAGGAGGCCTAAAGCTAGACGCAGATGTTCCCAATACGAAGCAGTGTAACCACACACATGCATTGCAGCTGCCTGATGGGGTTTATTCTTTGGATGATTCGTGTAAACGATGAGTTCGACGGCGATCCTCTTGAGCAATGTGGTTCGATATAGCTATATCATATTGACAGGATGACGGAAAAGAATGACTGAGACAGATGATCCGTGATATTTTCCTTCACACCTCGTGGAATAACACCCTTCTCAGGCAAAAAAGTAAACCCCGAAGGCTGCGGCCTGATTCCTTGAAGCAGGATGGCAATTCATTCAGGCCACCAAGTGACAGATCAGTAACGTAGAGCTGTCTATATAAGAAGGAGAATTCAAGGTGTCCTCTCCAAATATCACCGCATTCACAGAAGTGTCTTCTCAGAACCAGAATCAACACACTACAGCTCTTCCCAGCTTCTTTGCGATACCACTATCCCAAGACATCAATCATGCAGTTCACCTCAGTTGCACTCCTCTTCCTCGCCGCCATGGGCGTAGCAGCCAGCCCAGTTGACCCCCAGCCCGACAGCGTCAACGTCGGAGTGGAGGACAGCATCCTCATCACGTACACGGGCGTAAGTCTAGACAAACATCCCTTGTTTCAGTAAGCCCAGGTCTCGAACCGTCGCTAACTGATCATGCCTGTGTTAGACTTGCAACAGGGCTAAGAACGAATGCCGATACACGGGCCAGAATGGCAAGACTACCCTTGTCAAGTGCCCCAAGTTTGCAAACCAGAAGGTGATTTTGACCAGCTCCCGTGTAAATTGGAATATGAGCTGATTACGATCCCTTCTCTTCTAGTGTACCGCTGACGGCAAGCACTGCGAGTACGACAGTGTCAGCAAGAAGGTCAAGTGTGACTAAAAAGCCAACATAAGATTTTGGTACAAAGATCCGGTTTACAGTCGTTTTGGTACTAAGAGATGTCGCTCGCTTTCTGATTCCTATCTCTTGTTCAATTACAGGTCGACCTAGATTTAGGGTGGCCTCTAGGGGACTCTGGGGATCTTGCTATTAGAAATCACAGCGTGAGGGTAAACTGCCTGGTTTTTTATGTCCTTGTCAATAGCCACATCCAACATTTGGCTACCAAGATAGTCGCGCTTATCTTATAACGATTATCATATACCTACCGTTGGGGCCTCTGTAAAACATGCTTGTGTGCTAATTAGCGCGCTCAGTGAACACTTGTCGCTTGTGAAGTTCTATGCGCGGTTTTACTGACAGTTAACTCGCTAGTGACCTGTTCTGGGCCTTGACGAAGTAATTTCTTGAGATTGTGTGGGCACCGCTCCTGGGCGAACGTTATAGTTCTAGTTACCAAAATAGGAACTTGGTATTATGGCTTGGCAGGCTAAACACCCAAAACGGCTACGTGGCCAATGGCGGATAGTCCTTGTGAGACTGACGAAGAACGCAGAAAATACTCACTTTATTGGCTTTCTATACCCACTACAGAGGCGGTAGTATGGAAGTACAAGAGGTAGGGGTAGGGATGAGTGGTGTGAATATCTTGCTTTATTTCTGTGAGAATAGGAAATGCAGGGCTGTAGTAGCTGCGCACTTCGATTTTGGATAATATTACTACTAAAGATAAAATTATAGAAGCTACAGCACCAGCCTGGATGATCAGAGCAGAAGACGTTCTGATTGCCCACCTATACTCCATGACCAGCTGGGGTTGCCCCCTTGCTCTGTGTACTACTCTTTCTCGTCTCCTGTATCATGTGTGCCTGTTATCTTCCTCCTCCACGAGAGTGACTCCAGGTGCTTCTTCGCCTTGTGTGTAATACACAGCGCCGGATCTACACTCTGTAAACCAGGCTCTCCAAACATAGCAATGACCATTAGGCCCAGAAACGAATGGTACATGTCTGGTGGATCACCTGTAACTTTGCCAAAGCCTCCAACGGGGTGCTGTGTCTTGTCTAGTAACCATTTCCTAATGGGTTGTGGATCAACAATGTCGAGACGACCGAGGAGTTGCAAGGGCATGCATGTCCAATATGCGTAGCATGTGTCTGCTGTCTTGTTGCATCTTCCGTTTACTCCAACCCATTGCAGTTCATAGTGAGTACGAGGCCTTCCTTTTGTGTTTTCCTTTGCTTGTGCAGACGGGTAGGAGCCCAACTTTACAAAAGTATGGGCGTCATGACATGTTTCTGACGAATCAGTCTCATCTTCCATGGTATCCAAGCCGTCATCCTCGTCCAGTGTCAGGGTTTGCCGCGATACAAGCCAATGCAAAGTGTTATCGATGTTGGACACGCCGCGAATGACATGGTCAGGCTCTTGTGAGGGCGGCAAGGGTAAGCGGTTCAGAAAGGCAAGTGCAGCTATGGCGCAACAGGTGAATCCAGCATGTGCTTCATGATATGGTGCTTCGGAAATACCTCCGTCATAGCATTCGGAATCGCGAACGCATCTGACAAAAGCGTCAACATTGATGTCCGGGATGCCTTCAAAGGGCCCCTCGAGGTCCCCGCGTAGTATCCATCTAATAGCCGTAGCCATGTACCCGAACCTCGAGTCGTTACCACCATGCACATAGCCGTGCTCGTCGAGCGTCTCTCCAAAGCTGCCCTCTGGTCTCTGCATTCGGACGAGCCAGGCCAAGATTTCCTTTCTTTTCACCTTTTCCAGATCATCACCCAGCACCACGAGCGTCAGGAGGGCAAAGAAGGTTCCCGGAACATGGGCAGGGTCCCAGGCTTTGTTGTCGTCATTCCTGCGCTCGCCGAAGTTGGACCCTGGCCATGGTCGGAAGCCGCCCTCGGGCAGCTGGCAGCTATATACCCAGTCGATGTGCCCCTGGCGCTCGTCAGCGGACAGGGCAGCGTCTAGATCACCTAGGATATCGAGTGCAGAAACAGTGAAGAGGGCCAGCAGCATGCGGCTGGAATCATTGCTGGTGTAGAAATGGGGCAGCAATGTCTTCAAGTTGCGCCGCCAGTACTTGATGTGGCGGGCATAGTTGAGTTGGGTACTGTCAAGGCCAGTGGTTGCCATGATGGGGAGGCGGGAGATTTACTATGCAGCGGTATGTAATACCCGGCGTGTGGTGCCGGCGGAGATGGCGGTGCCCCTGCGCAAGCTACGTAAAGTAGGCTACGCAGTCTGCGAGGCTGATGGCTGCGGGGCTGATGGAGGCCAAGGCGGGCAGGGAGAGCGACGATGGGCAGATGCAGGGCGACACAGCCACTTTGGAGTAGTCTTTTGCACGCGAATCAGGCACGCGCGGACGGCGTGTGACTGGACAGTCGACGGGCGCGGGCTCGTATACGAGTTTAATGGGTGGTCGTGTTCGTGGTAGGGCGAGGGTGCATAGACTGGTAATCAGCGCGCTGACCAGGCTCTAGTCCATGCAGGGGCCGCGTTAGGAGTCGGTGAAGTGACGACGTTTGTATTTTTGTACAGCCCACTCGCAGAGGCGAAATGTCGGGCAAAACCGTTGGCTGGGCTGGGGTGGGAGAGGCGCTGGCTGGCTCAGGCAGCCCGCCCTGTCACGACAGAGGGCTGAGGGCGTGCAGGGGTGCGCGCGACCTCAGCTCTGCCCCAGCTGCTGGCTGCAAAAACCCCTCCTGAGGCGCCTGCTTGGTACCGTCCCTCCATAATAGTGCCCGCATCCTGTCCACGACTATCACGCGCCCCTTGCCCCTTCTCCTTGTCTCTCTTTCTTTGCCCGGGCCCTGGTCAGCAGAAACGCCGCCGAAACGTGCCAGGCCGCGCAACCTTCTACCGTCCATCGCCGGCTCTGCGCTTGCGTGTTCGTGCCCCAGGCCCATCTTCTCCACGCTCACTACGGCCGTTGACCGACCACCCACCACCTAACGACTCTTTTTCGATTCATACAGCGCCCCCCGACTAGCGACGAGCCGCGTGTCGCTGCTGAGACGTTGCCGCCATGTCTACCGGCTTTGCTGCGTCATTCTGGTCTAGCGACTATGCGGGAGGTATGAGCTGAGGCCGCACCCAACACCACCCCGCCTATGCTGACCTTGCAGGCCTGGGCGTTCTCTTTGGCAAGCTCCAGCAGGGAGTCCAGGAGAACCAGCAGATTCTGACCGTTGCCCGCTTACGAGCCGATGCCGAAGAGGCCTACGGAAACTCTCTGGCCGCCATCACACCTGCCACGGAGCGCATAGCCGGAGGCTTCAGCAGAGATGAGGGCGCAAGCGTGCGAAAGGTGCGTGCAACAGACTGCTTCGCCTCACCCGATCGCTAACCCACACCAGGCCTACGAAGGCGTGCGCACTGAAATGGAGGCGGCCGCCGCCAACCACAAGAAGATTGCCTCTAACATCCGGGAGCTCGTCGTGAATCCCTTTGGGCGCTGGTGCGAGGCGCATGCTGCCCGTGTACAGAACTCGCAGGACGACCTGCAATCACGTATCAAGATCCACGACCGCCAAGCTGATGCTGTCCGCAAGTTCCGCTCGCAATACTACAACAAATGCCGGCTAGTCGAGGATCTCGAGGAAGAGGATAAGCTCGCGTTCCAGGACCCCCAGAGCGAGGCTGCGCAGAGCCCAAAGGTGAAAGTGCCTACTATCAAGATGTCGGAGCCCGAAGACGACGAGGAGGAGCCTATCGATCTCGGTGACGAAACATATCAGCCTGACCAAGTCAAGAAGATCCTGACACACATGCTCGACAACATCAAGCTCGGCGAGGTCAAGGTCCCCATTCTAGGCACCTACCAGAACTGCTCCACCGGTGCCGACATCACCGAATATATCCAGAAGCACATGGGTGCTACGACCGTAAGCTACGCAGAGCGCATCGGCCAAGACATGGTTACCCACGGTTTCTTGCGCCTGGTCGGTAACGTTGGTAACACGTTCGCCAACAGCTCCCGGATGAACTACCAATGGAAGACCAAGGCCTTCCAAATCACCGGTTTGCCCGAGAAGAAACAGCCCATGGCGCGTTCATCTACTACCATGTCCAACTCATCGGTCGACAGCATCACTGTCGACACTCCAGTCGGGACCGTTCAGGAGTACTTACAGGGATGGAATCCACTCAACAACCAGTACCCCAATGAAACTCCGGCAGAGAGGCTGAGACGAGAAGCTCGTGAAGCCGACGAGCGATACAAGGCTTCTGTCAAGAAGCTTGATTCGTTGAGGTGCAACCTGGAAGAGGCTATGGTGGACCATCTCAAGTTTATGGAGCGCTGCGAGCTGGATAGGCTAAAGGCCATCAAGGCCGTCATCTTGGACTTTTCTGGCGCCGTCAGCAACGTCATTCCTAGCTTGCAGAGCACCGTCGACAAGATGATGCTTTTCCAGGAAACAGTCCAGCCGCTGGGTGATCTCCGGTACATGCTGGAGAACTACAGGACAGGACCATTTGTGCCAAGGGTTATAACATACGAGAATTACTACAACTCCGTGGATGGTGCGATATTTTCTGTACTCCTGTTTGTGGCACTATACTGACAATTACGCAGAGCAAACCTTTGGTGTAGACTTGGAGGCTCGGGCGCGCTCAGACAAGAAGCGTGTCCCAGTTATCATAACTACCATACTCACCTTCCTAGACAACCATTACCCCGATCTTGAGGGTGATGAGGCCCGCCGTGGCATCTGGCTTGTCGACGTGGCTCTGTCGCAAACCCATGCCCTCAGAGCGGAAATCAACACTGGCAAACGGTTCCCTGACGAGTTACTTGAGAAGTATGACGTGCCAATTGTTGCCAGCGTCCTCAAGCTTTACCTATTGGAACTCCCTGGTATGTACCCTATGAGACAGCTGCGCGTTCTTTTACTGACTGCACTAGATTCATTGGTTTCTTCTCATGTTTACGAGATTGTCAAGACCATCTACAGCACCACCGCTACGGACGTCTCTGAAGAGACCAGGATCTCTGTTATTCAATCGACTCTTGGCCAACTGCGTCTCGCTAACATTGCGACACTTGACGCCATCTGCACGCACTTTACCCGTCTCATTGAACTGACTTCGGCCGACGAGACGTATGTTGCGGCACTAGCCAACACACTGGCGCCATGCATCCTCAGGCCAAAGCAAGAGTCGAGCTTGACTATGAATGAACGATACAGTTATCGTCTTGTGCGCGATTTGTTTGCGCACAAGGATGCGATTTTCGGAGAGCTGAAGCGTGCCAGTACGCTTACACACTCCGCCTCTGGTGCCCAGCGCCCACGTGCCATTTCCACGGATGAGAGCAACCGACGTGCACACATGGAGGAGCGGCAGCGTGCCATTGCTGCTCAGCGATCCCCACGAGCAACCTCACCAGCACCTGGCTCGCGCATGTCAGGCGGCTCTCACCGCCGGGACAAGAGTCAGACGCGATTCCCAGTGAACACTTCGTCGCCCACTGAATCGCGAAAGGCCAATGGAAACCGTGGATCGCTCGAAGTACCCGGAAGTGACGATAGTACCACCAATGAAGTACCTCCTGCTACCACGAATGGTACCGCCGAGGCTGCTCCCGCTGCTGTCGAGCACCCTGCGCCCTCAAGTACCCGGGTACCTTTCCCTCGAAAGACTGCTGGCAGCTTGACGAGAGGCAACAGAGACTCGACGGGTAGCATCAAGAGTGATGACACAGCACCTCGGGGTGTCACACTGGAGGACAAGCCCATGGACGACTAGTGGTAGCCGTGGCGTTGGCTTCAGTATGCATCTACGTAAATTCGGGACGAGAACGAACCCCACTTAGGCCGCCCGTCCCGCCCAGCGGCACGCTTGCATACTTAGCAAGGCACTGGATGGGTACGTGAATGACCGAGAGGGCAGGCATTGTGACGGATCTACTAACAACAATCTTCCCAAGATTTCGCACGTGCGTGAGGAGAGGACAAGAGGGCTTGCCGAGGTATCTAGATGGTGCATGTATAATTTGAGATAGCAAGTCGGTGGAACATGTAGTAGTGTTTGGCAGATGAGATGCGGCATGCTCGTTATGAGTGTATACGGCCACTAGAATATGATTGTACCTACTCTGCCTTGGCTATTGACCATGGTGGCTTGTACCTGGAAGCCTTGCGCTAGTAGACGGTTGTCAGGCGAGGCTAGACCTCGTCATCGAACTCACATGGCCCGTTCCAAGGCGGAGCAGCATGAGTGCGACATGGGGGGTCAGCTGTGGCTGGGCATCGGCTGCCCAACCTCTGGCGCATATATACAATCTTCTTGTTGACTTCCTCGAGCACTGCCACCCTTTTTGCTGCTTTCCCATCCGCCTCTTTTTCGCGTGCTCTGCTTGTTGCGCCCCGTCCCGTCTTTAACCAGACAGCCCCACGCTGATCGGCCCCCACGAATCACATCGCGATCGCAATCGCAATTGCAATCAAAGCTTCCCACTTTTTTTCGAGTCTCGTCGTTAGTAGCGGAGAGAGAGAGAGAGAGAGAGAGGCGCCATGTGTCTTGTCAAAGTCAAGCAAGAAGAGGACCACATAGTCCCTTATCGCGTGGTGCAGCGCGCTCGCTCTCCGCCTCGTCGCCGTGCATCGCGACGCTCGCGCGACATCGAGCGCCGCTATTCGCGCACTGAGGTTGTGCACGAGTCTCCACGGCCTTCGGCGTCCTATATTGCTGTACCATCACCAAAGCCTCTTCAGATTCCCGCTCCCCAGCCAGTGCCTATGTTTGTCCAGCCTTCTCCGCCGCCGCCGCCTCCGCCAGCGCCCATGCCAGCTCCTCCCCCACCGCCAAGCCATGTTTCATCTCACCATACTTCTCACCATGCTTCCCACCACGGCGGCGCGCACTACGTCGAAGTCTCTCCACGATCTAGCTTTAGCGATCGCTCATCTAGCCCCGGTCGCAGTGAATATGTGTACAGGGAGCGCGAGGTGCGGCGCGAGCGCCAACGAGCTTACAGCCCCGACAGCCCTCGTTACGAGCACTACCGATACGTAGAGCCTGCATCGAGCGAGAGCGATCACTATGAGAGGTACCAGACGCGGGACAGGAGCAGGCAGCGCAGTCGCAGTCGCAGTCGTGTCGGCTACGACGATCCAAGGGGAAGTTATAGAGAGACCAACATGAGGGTGTCGATTGGAGAAAATGATGCTAGGCGGAGGTACGGTCGGTGATCAGGGACCGGTGCCATACCATGGGCCTGCGACAATAATTTTGGCAGAAGAAAGATGTCCTACTTGCGTGCCATTTGGCCAGTTTAATAACGTGTAGTCATGACCTTGCAGTACTTATTTATACGATGTTATGAGTTTTTGTAGTCTTTGTGCCATCTCGTGATGTGCTTGAGCGTGTTCCGAAGCCATACATACACAGGGGCTGTCGGTGAGTGAGGTCATTGCTGGGGCGGTTCCTGGATGACGGACCAGCGAATGCCCGGACGCCGCCCTTTCAGAACGCCAGTGTATTGGGCGCAGACACGTTCCTAGCCAAAGAAAAATCCGCTTCCGACTGTCGGTGTAAGCGGTAGTCAGGGCAGCCTTGGGCACCAGCGGAGCGGTTTCGCATTCAGGGCCGCCATTACTATTGAGGCAGACATAGTCCGCAGCGCTGAGAACAGCCAGCCAAGTACACGTGCTTCCTTGCCACGACCCTCAAACTTCCCACACAAGCCATCCTTCGACTGCAGGTACAGAGGAGGTGGGACATGCCTGAAGCGCCCGTCGAGCCGTTTGTCACACTCCTCTTCCACCACCAACAATGTCTATCCGCGTCCTGATCAAAGACTACCCGCACCGCGCAATCGCACTTGCTACCTCCACCCACGCCCTCGTCCTCCGACACAGCTCAGTGACCACCGAGCACAATGGAAATCCAAACGCCTCGTCAACGTCGCTGGGAAGCAATGGCGCTGGTGTCGCGCGCTGCATGGTCGAGTTCACACGGTTGGAGGAAATCGACCTTGAGGACTATCGAGCCATAAACTCGGTCAACGTACACGGCACACTCGGACTGATCACCGTGAACAGCGACGTTTTTCTGGTTGTGGTTAACGGCGCAAGCAAGGTTGCGACCGTACGGCCCGGCGAGACGGTGCAACGAATACAGTCTGTCGGCTTCTATTGCTTGACCAGTACGAGTTATGACACCCTGCTCAACGACGAAGTCAATCCTTACCCTACGGATACGATAGACGATGAAGGATACGAAATGGGCTTCGGAGGCAGGAAGGAACAGAGCCCGATGGAACATCCGTGTCTGGCGCTCAAGAAGATTCTCAGCAGCGGAACATTTTATTACAGCTCAGACTTTGACCTCACCAGACGGTTGCAGGACCGCACCACCGACGCTGCCACTGTGTCTATCGACAGCTTGGATGCCGGATTTCTATGGAATTCATACATGATACAGCCGCTGGTAGACTTCAGAAGCAGGCTTGCGCCGAGAGACAAAGAGGCGCTGGACGCATCAGGGATCTTGACCTCTGCAATCCGCGGATTTGCGCTGACAATCACCATTCCCAAGGCCTCGGCGCCTATCAGAGTCCAGGACTCAGGTATGCCATCTTCCATGACCCTTATCTCCAGACTGTCATGTAAGAGGGCCGGCACCAGATTCAATTCGCGAGGTATTGACGACGACGGAAACGTCGCCAACTTTGTCGAGACGGAGACAATTCACTGGGCTCCGTCAGGAGCCTGCTTCTCGTACGTACAAGTGCGAGGAAGCGTACCCATCTTTTGGGAGCAACAGGCTGGCCTTTTGCCCAATCAACAGAAGATCACCATCACACGGTCTCCAGAGGCCACCCAGCCCGCTTTTGACAAGCACTTTGAGAATTTGGAGTTGAGCTACGGTACGATACACGTGGTTAATCTGCTAAGCAATGAAAAGCAAAGTGAGCTCGAGTTGTCGCATAGATATCGTGCTCATATCCGCAATAGCCCATTGAACCATACACATGACCCTGCTCAAGGTGAACACGACCTCATCAAGCTCACTGAGTACGATTTCCATGCCGAGACACGTGGACCGGGTGGGTACGAGATGGCGAGCATGATTGCAAAGTGGATTCACCATTCTGCAGAGGGTTTTGGATACTACCTGTCAGAGGAAGTTGAAGAGCAGACGAGGCACAATGGACAAGACTATCTTGTCCGAAGGGCAATGAGCATACTGCAGCAAGAGGGAGTCTTTCGAACCAACTGTCTAGATTGTCTCGACCGGACGAATCTCGTCCAAACCATCATCAGCAAGATGGCGCTCGAATTGTTCTTGAGCCACAAAGGCCTCAGAGCTAGCCAGGATTTCTGGGTGCGACACTCTAGCATGTGGGCAGATAATGGAGATGCGCTCTCCAAGATCTATGCAGGCACCGGAGCTCTGAAGTCCTCTTTTACGCGATCTGGAAAAATGTCGCTTGCCGGTGCTCTCGCGGATGCTCGGAAAAGCGCCACACGAATGTACATTAACAACTTTGCGGACAAGGGACGGCAAAACACAATCGACATGCTGCTGGGCCGACTCATTGGCCAAGTTCCAGTACATCTTTACGATCCAATCAACGACTTTGTTGTCACAGAGCTCGCAAGACGGTCCGCAGAGTATTCAGAAACCGAGATGATCAACATACTGGTTGGGACGTTCAATTTGAATGGAAAGACGGATGGCATCAGGAGTGATCTCTCCCCGTGGCTTTGTCCTGATGTCGATCCTTCTCAGCAATGTCCCGAGATAGTGGCTGTGGGATTTCAAGAGATCGTCGAGTTGAGTCCGCAGCAGATCATGTCCACAGATCCAGATCGGCGAGAGGCGTGGGAAGAAGCTGTCCGGACTTGCCTGAATAGGAATTCTGAAAAATATGGCAAGGACGAATATGTTATGCTCAGAGGCGGGCAGCTAGTGGGAGCAAGCTTGTCAGTTTTTGTTCGGTCAGACTGTTTAAAACACATCAAGAATGTTGAGGGTGCTTTAAAGAAGGTAGGCAAGAGTCTGACCCTCTAGCTTTGAGATTGCTAACCATCATCTCAGACTGGTATGTCTGGTATGGCTGGCAACAAAGGTGCAGTGGCGATCCGCTTTGAGTATGCCAACACCTCAATCTGTCTTGTCACTGCACATCTTGCAGCTGGTTTCGCCAACTATGAAGAACGAAACCGCGACTACAAGACAATCAGCCACGGTCTACGATTCCAAAGAAACCGATCAATCGAGGATCATGACACAGTTATATGGCTTGGCGACTTCAACTACCGCATCGGGCTGAGCAATGAGAAAGTACAAAAGTTATGTCATGTCGGAGATCTCGAGACTTTGTATGAGAACGACCAGGTAGGCTGTCTATGTTTCACAGCGGTAATGGCCACTGACACGCACTAGCTGAATTTGCAAATGGTCGCAGGCTTAACCTTTCCCTACTATTCGGAAGCGCGCATTACCTTTCCGCCCACGTACAAGTACGACCTTAATAGCGACCAGTACGATACGTCAGAAAAGGCACGCATACCTGCATGGTGCGACCGTGTCCTTCGGAAAGGCGACAATATTCGGCAAATACACTACAACGATGCGCCGCTTCGCTTCTCTGATCATCGACCAGTCTATGCAACGTTCCAAGTCTTGGTGCAAAGAGTTGATGAAAAGAAAAAAGAAGCTTTGAAAGAGGCTCTGTATAAACAAAGAAGGGAGGTTGTCGGTGACACCAGAGCAGCCGGTCATCTGGGTGAAGATGAAACAGACGATGAAGATCTGATTGGATATGATAGTATAGAGCCAGGACTACCACCTGCAAGCTCAGATCGGAGGAAATGGTGGCTTGATAACGGTACCTTTATCCTCCTCCCTGCTGTGGCATGGATGCTCATTTTCCAAAGGTCTCCCAGCTAAAGCGCGCGTCCAACCGCCATCCAATGATCTCTTTCCCAACCCGAACAGACCCAGCAACCCCTTCACGCCCAGCCCAGAACCAGAATGGGTGGACATTAAGCAGTTGCAGAGCAGTCGTAGGCCAGAGCCACCACCACCACGTGGCTCGCAACGAGCACGCACAGTTGACTTTAGCAGTCCGGCGTCCTCGACAACCTCATTGCCAGCGCAGAAGCCAGCGGCGCGCAAGATGATCGTACCGCTATACCCAGGTCATGCACAGCAGATAGTCGGCTCCGAGGGCTCAGGAGATGCGCTGGGTGATCTCCGGCGCTCTGGTTCAGGTGCTTCAACGCACTCTTTGCCCAGCCTACCGTACCGCGCTTCGAACACATTGCCCCAAAGCCAACTCTCGAGCGGCGGTAAACCCCAGGTCCTCCGCAAGCCCGCTCCTCCACCGATTCCGAACAAAAAGCCTGCCCTTCTTACAAAGACATCCTCTTCACGGACATCACCGGCCCCGCCGCCTCAAAGGTACCGTGATGACCCACCGGAAGAATCAAGAGCGTACCCGCCACCACCAGCGAGACGGTCAATGGCACCTCCTCCCAACCTTGCACGGAAACCGATACAAAACTTGATCGATGGTGACGAAGAAAAACCGGCCTTACCTCCGCGTACAGGTACTAATGGAAGCGGACGTGGTGGGAGGAACTTGATGGATGACGAGCCGGATGATTTGCAGAATATGAAGGATTGGGAGGTACTTCGACCAGTGCGGTAAAGGAAGTAGGAGCATATCGAGAGGAAGACCATTAGGATACGATTGGTCCAGTCTAGAGAATCAGACGCTTTGAAGTATGGGGTTCTAGGACGTTAGGGATGACACGAGATGATGTCCTGCCAACGTGCCAATAGCGTATACGCGTATACATCAAGATACACTGCATATGGCATCCAGACAGCTCCAGACAGCTCCCGATTCGCTCTTGCTGCGGGAGGCTCTTGAAAGTATCGGCCCGCCGCCAGGGGTGCATAGTGTGGTTTGCGGCCCGCCTTGGACTGGTGATCTCGAGGGCCAAAATGGCTGCCACCAGCCACAAGTATGACCAAGGATGGGCCGCGTGTGATTGGCTGACGGCAGTTGGTAGTGTGTGCCACTCAGGTACAGAGAGCAGCTCGCATGCGCCCGCCAAGTGTGACCAGTGGCCTCCAAATCGGCCGCAGCGCGTAAATGCTTGTGAGGCCCAATCACATGCGCAGGCGCCTCCCAAGCCCAGGGTGGTCCTGTCGAACAAGACCCGCAGCAGCCCAACTTGCGGGAAGGCCATGTGGGTGGGTGCGAGCGAGGCAGGCCTCGCAAGTCAGCAGCATCGCGTAGGCGCAAACAGGAGAGGGGGGCGTGTCTTGCTTCGTCCGCATCTCCTTTACCTATAAAACTTGGCCGGTCCGGTGTACTGCACCGCGTATCTGCTTACTCGGACTGCTGACGCACCCCGTGTCGCAACGTCATCTCGAGCCACAAATCACAAGCCACACAGCCACTACCCCACCAGCAGCCCTCCGCCCGCCTCCTCTCCCGCTCCTTGCGCACGACGAGCTGTCAGCGCAAGTCTCCAGAAAATACGCCTGTGGTTGTCATCGCCGGCGATTGAGGAGCACGCGCCAAAGACAACCCGAGCCGCACACGCTGCCATGGACGGCCGCAAGCAAGGCCGCCCCGAAGAGGAGCTCTTCTTGCGGTACGACTCCAACCCAGACACGCCCATCATCCCCGCCGTCGGGCCCCTGAGGATACAGAAAGGCCGCGATGGCAAGAGCCCGCCTCCACGAACAGACTCGGCGGGCAGCTCCAGCCAGCCCGCATTCTCGCGCCCGCCGCCCATGCCCTCGTTCCCCGCGCCGCCCTCGAGCCCACCTACTGCTCCTCTGCCGTATCCTGACACGGAGCGCCCGCCCAATGTTCAGCCTACCCTAGGTACTGGAAGATACACACCGCTCGGTGAGAAGGAGCGACGGAGTGCAAACACGACACCTGCTGAAGGAAGAGAGCAACCGAGGAGAGGGTCGAATGCGACAGGGCCCAGTCCCACTTCCCCCGGCCAGCGCGCTCGCTTCGATGCGAACGACCCAAACAGGCCGACGATAAGTGGTTACGCCGGCAGACACCCGGATGGCTCAGTCCAGCCCTCGAGGCTGGCAGAGCGAAGAGGAACTGCGCCCAAACCCCTCCCGGACTCGCCGGGCCCAGAGACACCGGACAAGGAGGGACTGTTCCAGAAGGCGCCTCAGAGGCAGCACACCGCAGATGCGTCCGCCACCGCCAGCAACCCATATCCCGAATACCACCAGCAGTACTTCCCCCCTCCAACCTCACAGTCATCTGCACAACAACCCGCGCACAGCAATGTCGTGTACACGGGTCCCAACCAGGACGAGCCTGCACTCAAGGTGCCCACACCAGTGGGTGTCAATCGCTTGAGTTCGACGGCTTCAACCTCGACAGTGAGAGCGCAGCGGGGATCGCCTCCACCTCCAGAGACGCCCATCATCCCTCCTTCTGGAGGAGGCATTGAAGCGCGCTTCGCTGCCGCCGGCATTGCCGGAACCTCAACCCTAAACAATCTACAGGCGCAAAGTGCTCAGAACGCAGCAGCCGCACAGCGGAACCAGGTTTATGCCAACCAACAGCCCGTAAGGAGACCATGGACTCCGACCGAGCAGCCAGGCAACATGCCGCATGGCCCGCCAGCAGTATACCAAGGCATGGACCAAGTGCCCCCGTCGAGTACTCCTCCCCAAGGGCCTCTTCCGCAAGCGCCAAACACGCGCTTCTCGCCTACTCCTGCGAATACGTCCCAGACAAACGCACAATCAGAACATCCTCTGAGCCACGATATGGGCCGCATGAATCTGAATGAGGAGCCGCCGCCCGCCTACTCGAGCATAACGACCACATCGGCTGCCCAAGCCCAGAGCTATCCTGTTGAGAAAGGACAGCGGCCAGTTGCTCAAGGTGTAGCACTTTCCGATCCTAACCAGGGGCATCCTGCGTTTGCAAACGATGTGCGCCCGCAGCCTGGACCGTCGCAACCTGCGGCAGTGGTAGCACCGACACCCACACAGAACCAGTTCCCGCCACAGATACAGACAGCCCAGCCAGCTCACACGCCAAGCCCTGCTCCAGTCGCAGCGCCAGGACCAGGACCAGCATCTCCTCCCCCACTACCAGAGGGTTGGATAGCACATCTGGACCCCAATTCTGGCCAGTATTACTACATCCATCTTCCCACACAATCCACGCAATGGGAGTTCCCCAAGGGGCCCACGCCTCTCAACTTGAATGAGCCCATGTCGCCTACGGGCACGTTTGTGGGTGGCCCTTTGGCGTCTCCCTCGTTTGGAAAAACCCCCATGGCATCACCAGGCTTTGCTCCCCAGACAGCTACTTTCCCAGGAGATTTTGGTATGGCACCTCTCGCAACTCCAACCGCTACAGGCTTCACTGGACCACCTCCTGCTGCAGGTGTAGATCAGTACAAGGTGGCTCCTACCAACGGCGTGTACTTTGGACCATACCTCAGATATACAAACATGGACATTGAGCGAGGCCTGTGGCTGGGATCAATTCTTCTCATTACCAACACCCCTCATCCACCCACGATCCACATCCACCAGAGCACAGATCTATCACCCAACCCACGACAGCTCAAGGCTAACCCCATCTACACGCACCAAACATGGATTTTCTATCGATATGATATCGACTTGAAGATGGAAGAGGACCATGCAGCCAAGTGGACCTACGCTATCACTTCACACTTGGGATGTACTCGGTTCGAATTCTTGGTAGCTGGACGGCATGAGACGAGTTGGCGATTTATTGCTCATTCGGGCAACGATTTTGCGCTAAATGTCAATGCTAACGAAAGAGCCAAGCTCGGTGGAGTTGGTCTAATGTGGAAGGACATCCTACAAAAGAATGCCGAATGCGGTGGCTTTCACGTGCAACTAGGCTTGGGTGGCCAAATCTATGCTGATCGCCTTTGGAAAGAGCTCCCGTTGCTGAAGCAATGGACGGCAACAAGTGGTAAAGATGTTCGAAAGAACGCGCCATGGACCGCAAAGCACGAGGAAGATGTATGTCATGCGTACTTCCACTACTACACCAGCCACTTTGATCAGCCACACCTAAGAGAGGCTTTTGCTCAAATACCTCATATCCTGGCTCTTGACGATCATGACATGTGAGTTTTTTCTATAAGCTTTTAGCGATAAACATATACTAACCATGCGTAGCTTTGACGGCTTCGGATCGTATCCTGAGCACATGCAATTCTCCAACATGTTCAAGAACATTGGAAGACTTGGTATCGAGATGTACTTGCTCTTCCAGCATCACACAACTCTTGAGATACTTCGGAATGTCAACAACGACATGGACCTTTTCACAATTACTGGTACAGGCTGGCACTTTATCAAGTATCTAGGTCCTTGTGTCACGGTTGTTGGCCCAGACTGCCGCTCGGAACGTAACCCACATCAAGTTATGGCAGGACCAACATATCAGGGCATTTTCCCCAAGGTTGCAACACTACCGCCGAGCGTGCAACACTGCATTTGGATGATTCCCGTACCCATAGTGTATCCTCGTCTTGAGTCTGTCGAGCATCTTGCGCACTCAATGGCCACGGGCAAGAAAGCCGTCACGGGTACCTTTAATATGCTTGGAAAGGTGACTGCTGGTGTTGCTGGTGTTGTTGGTGCCAAGGCAGTTGTTGGTGATGGCTTCAACTCGGTCAAGAAAGCTATTGGCAAGTCTGGGCTGATGAGCGGTGTCTTGAGTCCTTTTGGAGAGATTGATCTACTGGATGAACTGAGAGATCAGTGGACACACGATTCAAAGGTCAGTAGAGCATAGATGAATTCAAGTCAAGATACTAACAGATCGCAGGACCTTGAACGGACATATCTGATCAGGACACTACAAGGGATTGCTCACAACAAGTCATTGCGAATGACGTTTTTCTCGGGTGGTGTGGATTGTTGTGGTGCTGGTCTCGTGCACGATCCCTCGCGACCTCAAGACCACAAGACCATGTACCAGATTATCTCGTCTTCGGTGGTGAATGCGCCGCCCAGCAACTACGTGCTACGACTTTTGCACAACAACCGTGCGCTCTATATACCACAAAACGGACACCGCAGCAACAACCAGCCGTCAGATACAAAGGAAGACATGATGGAGATCTTCACGCAAGACGTCAACGGGCAACCGCGTGAGTACAAGAGGCTAATGGGACGAAGAAACTATGTGGCGTGTGTGATTTACGATCCGGACGTTGTGAACGGGACCTTTGGGCACGCTGTTCCGGGGCACGGCGGTGGAAAACTGAGCCTGGCGGTGGACTTTATGGTGCAGAACGATAGTGGATACAGTGCGCCGATGAAGTACGGGCCGGTGATTGTGCCGAGTCTGGAGTATGGCAGATAGAGGGAGAGGGCTGGCCGTTGTGTTGTTTGCTTGTTTCTTGGGTTAGTAGTGGGCATGCATAGCAAGCGTTGTATGTGCTTTCAAGGCTGGATTTTTCTTTTTGGAAGAATTGTTGTTACACGGGTAGATGATAATACAATAGCGAATGAATTGATGAGAAATGAACATATCCGACGGTGCAGTGCTGGTAGGGACGGGTCCGTGGAATGGTATGCCGAATTCGGCAAATCCATTGACGTCTGCGAGGCTTGGCTACCCGCGGCTTTCAATTTCTCGACGGCGAGACAATGTACATAGAAACTCCAACATCGGCACAATGGCAGCGCCCTCGATGCAGGCGACAGCGACAGCAATCCCGCGATTTCTTGCGCCGCAACTCCCACGGTCTGCGAGGAGCCTGCGACCGATAGCGCAAAGCACAGGAGAAGCAAGGCGACATCAATCGTGTTGCGCAACCTCGGAGCGTCGCACCCCACTCTCGAAGCTGTCGCCTCTTGCGAGACCAGCAACACGACCATGGCAGCAGAGGGGGATCCTGCACACGAGTGGCCATGGAGCGCGTCTGGAGCTGGAACGTAGCTTCAGCGCGACGGCAAGGCGAGCCAAGGACCATCACTTTGACACGCTCAAGTTTGTGCAGCGGCTGAAAGAGGAGGGGTTTACAGAGGAGCAGGCTGAGGGCATGATGAGGGTGCTCAGTGATGTGATTGAGGAGAGGTCAGTTTGAACCGAAGCATGGGACCATGTCCCTTTTTTGTTTTTTTTTGTTTCTTTAATTATTGATTTGCCGTCAACTGACATTTTTCTATGGATTGGCTTGTACAGCATACAGAACCTCACGCGCACCATGGTCCTACGCGAAGACCAGGAGAAAGCTACCTACACGCAGAAAGTCGACTTTGCGAAGCTGCGGTCCGAACTCATGACAGCCGACTCGACCGAATCGAGCCTGACGCGGGCGTCGCACGAGCGACTGACCAACGAGCTTGCCAAGCTCAACTCGCGGCTGCGCGACGAGATCCAGAGGACGCAGGCGTCGGTGCGGCTCGACTTGAACCTGGAGAAGGGGCGGATCCGCGAGGAGGCAAATGTGCAGGAGCTTAAACTGAAGGAGACGGACACGCGGATCGAGCAGGAGACGGCACAATTGAGAGAGCGGCTGGAGGCGGTCAAGTTCTCGACGCTGCAGTGGCTAATGGGCGTGTGTACGGGCACGGCGGCGCTGATGTTGGGAGTGTGGCGGTTGTTGATGTGAGGGCGGTGGTGGTGGTGGTGGTGGTGCCGACGTAATCACGGCCATGCATTGCCTAGATACATAATAGCGTACCGCAGTGGACATGTATGTGTACGTACGCATGTACAAATACAATGAACAAAAGGTCGGTCAACAAAGGCTGGATGCCGGGATACGCATCGGACTCAGGAGGCCCATGGCAGGAACATGTCCCTGCGCGGGAGCGCTCACGTGGCTGCTGCTGTCTGTGTCCGGTCCATGCTGTGTTCGCATCTGGGTACGGGCTGTCTAGTCAAGCGGGCCGCGACGGCATATTAGAGGCGCGCGCGGGCCAGCCAGGGCCGCGTTTAGGTAGGGGAATATTGTGGAATTGCATATGTGGCCATGCGGCAACGACGGTGTCAGCAAACATAACTCGTAATGCAACTCGATACACAGACATTCAGGCAAAGGTGGCCGCCATGGCGAGGCGTGTTTCAGCCGCTGAGTGAGGCTATGAGATGATATCATGGCTGGCCGGCGGCTCGCCAATCACGACGCCGGGCGGGCGCTTTTCATCTTCGCCTAGGGGCGAGGGTACATGTGTACGGTACAGTATACATGCTGTATGTAACACATGGCCTCTATGGACACGGACAGGTTGCTGTCGACACGGGCGCGACACGAATCATGGGGGTAACAGAGCCGCTCCACGCAAGAGGTGCCGTCCAAGTTTTCTAGCGGGTTCCAAGGCGCACTGATTGGGCCCCACTTGGACATGGGACGGCAGCGCAGGAGTCAGCCTCTCGGTGGTCGTCGTTGGTGCTGGCGGGCGCGCTCCAACGCGCGGCTTGGGGAGCCTGCTGGCACCCGGACAGGGCGGCCTTCTGGCTGGGACGGCGGGCAGGTGGGCGGGCAGAGGGTTGGGCAGGGCGTGTAGTTTAGTATAGCGAATGTAGTGTGTCGGCGCTGGGCTGCGAGGGCCGAGTGGGTAGACCCTGAGGGCTCACGTGCCCGGTCCCCGTGTACCCCTCATTGCCAGCTTGGTCGGGCTGGCGGCGTGGGTGTAGCGCACCGCCAGAGGGCAGGGCGAGCACTGGCAGCCGTGGCAGCCGTGGCAGCCGTAGGAGTGAATATAGGGGTGAATGCACAATGCAAAGTACGCAGCCCAGCGGCGCCGACGTGCGAACGGGGCAGGCGGGCATGTGAATCGACTCGTCCCAGGCGCCGCCCATTGGGGGAAGGCGCAGGCGACGGGGTGGTGTTGTTCGTTTTACGCACGGCCCCCCGGACACTCTTAGGGCAGACGCTCGCTTCCTCAAAACAACTTCGATCCTCTTCTGTTCATTGATCCACACAAACACCTCAACAACTCCATCCACCGTCTATCCTTCCGCTGCCCATCCAGCCCACCCCCACACGCTCCCAACCACCACTCTCCCTTCCCTCCAACCCGTCCATCACAATGGCGACTGAGGTATGTCCTGCTTGCCCACCCCCCAGCCAGACGCCCTCGCTGCCCCCGCCGCGGACACGAGCGGCGGCATGCCCCTCTGGCCGCCCCCCGATACCCTACTGCGTGCACCACAGGCTAACTCGTCTCCCCCAAACAGCGCGAGAGGTACGATATGCACGCTCAAGGCACACAGGGACTCTCATTGACGTTGCAACAGCAAGACTTTCCTCGCCCGGCTGTGCGAACAGGCTGAGCGCTACGATGGTGAGTCTCGCGCGCCCGCCCCTCGCACCACCCCCAGCTGAAAGTCTGCGCCATGTACTGACGACGTGTGTGAACAGAGATGGTTACGTACATGAAGGTTAGTCGAATACGCCCTTTTGCTCTCCCAAAACCCGCTCGCATGCTAACCATCTGTCGCAGGAAGTCGCCAAGGTATGCCCGTCCGCATCCGCCTGCAGACGACTGAGCAGGCACCAGCCGCACCAGGCTGCCTCGAGCTTGATTATGTACTGATGCACCACAGGTCGCCGGTGAGCTCACCGTTGACGAGCGCAACCTTCTGTCCGTCGCCTACAAGAACGTTGTCGGTACCCGACGCGCGTCATGGCGCATCATTTCCTCGATCGAGCAGAAGGAGGAGTCCAAGGGCACCGAGAAGCACGTTGGCACCATCCGTGAATACCGCCAGAAGATCGAGACCGAGCTTGAGCAGGTCTGCCAAGATGTCCTCAACGTCCTGGACGACTCTCTTATCCCCAAGGCCGAGTCTGGCGAGTCCAAGGTCTTCTACCACAAGATGTGTGTTTTCCCCCACCCCCACCCACCCCTTTTCCACCACTCATCGGCCGCATCTATTGCAAAACAACAACAAAAAAACATGGTGCTAACTGCGGCACAGGAAGGGTGACTACCACCGTTACCTTGCCGAGTTCGCTTCCGGTGAGAAGCGCAAGGTCGCTGCGACTGCTGCACACGAGGCCTACAAGGTATGACGCAATCATTGCATATCTGCCCATCACCAAAACAGACAGCCCACTAACCCGGCCACAGACGGCCACCGATGTCGCACAGACTGAGCTCACACCTACTCACCCCATCCGTCTGGGTCTTGCCCTGAACTTCTCGGTCTTCTACTACGAGATCCTGAACTCGCCCGACCGTGCTTGCCACCTTGCCAAGCAGGCCTTCGACGACGCCATCGCCGAGCTCGACTCGCTCTCCGAGGAGTCGTACCGCGACAGCACTCTCATCATGCAGCTCCTCCGTGACAACCTCACTCTCTGGACGTCATCAGACGGCAATGAGGGTGAGGGTGCTGCTGCTGAGGCGCCCAAGGACGAGGCCAAGCCCGCCGAGGACGCACCGGCTGCTTCCGAGGCCAAGCCTGAGGAGACACCTGCCCCTGCTGCTGCTTAAGCGCACTCTTTCTGTTTCGACCTTGTTCATCCTCAGCCGTCGTCATCTGTTCTCGAATAGACGAAGGAGGCCGGTAGCGAGCGTCCTACGGAGTTGTACGTGTTCTGTGTGATTTCAAAAATTGGCTTTGGCAGCAAGCGGTTCGGTACAGTCGAATTCCCCATGACTGAATGTATTTCCCTTTAAATATCCTGTATCGCCAGCGCTATCCTATCGAGCACGCAGCGTGCTGCCATCTTGTGTCAAAACACAATTTGCAGCACTTTTCCATGCCCTTGCTTGCGAGGGCTTGGGCTGCTATCGGCGAGACCAGGCTGCGCTCGGTTCCTCGGATGCGACCCTCAATTCCCCCCATGTTTTCGTTTTGGCAGCCCATAAACATCTCGACCTCTATGCTGGACAGAGATGTTTTGACGTCTTCTTGGTGGACTCGGAGTCAGGACATCTTCTTCAACAGCTGGTGGGAGCAGTACGAAACGCTCTGCTGGCCTTAATGTCATCATACTGCACTCTTAGCTAGCCAAAGAAACCGTTACTTCACAGTTTGCCATGTTCAGACCCTTGCGTGATGTTGAAACCCTGGTGACTAGTCTTTTGCGGCTCTGACACAGAAGCATGTGATTTGCTTATAGTAGCAGTAGTGTACAGTGCAGTACGTACATTGTCGATCTTGGGCCGCTCTCTCAACGGTCCTTTTCCATGTTTGCCATGCACCCGACCCTGCGGAACGGCGTGCCCCACTACGGGGGAAGCGAACAAAGTACCACCCCCGCCCAACTTTTTTTTGTCCGTAGTCTTGTCGCAACGCCGTATGGCAAAAACAGCGTCGAGGCAAGCCCCTCGAGGGCAGCGTCATTTCCCACAAAAGTCTCAAGCCCACGGTTGAGCAGCCATGGCCTACACAAAAGATTACTATCATATCCTAAGCCTGGACACACCGGGCTGGCGCTCGGCAAAGCAGAACAACCATATCAACAGCACAGCCGACCTGCGACGAGCCTACAAAGTCGCTCTCCTAGCCGCGCACCCAGACAAGAAGCGAGGCGGCGATGGCAGAAGTAGTGGTACTAGTACCGGATACACCGTCGACGACGTCAAAGAGGCGTACACGACGCTCGCCGATCCAAAGACACGAGCAGACTACGAAAATTGGTTCTTGCACCACGGCGACACATTGTTGCGCTCTTCTTCTTCTTCTTTATTGTCATCTGAGAGACGAGGAGGAGAAGGAGGAGGGGGAGAGAATTCAGTAAATTTTTATCACGCGCAAGCTCCGTCTAGCGATTTCGTGCTCGGGCTTGAATTGCTTGATTTGAGCGAGTTTGAGGCGGTTGAGTCTGCGTCTGCGGGTGTGCAGGGGAGAAGAGAAGGAGAAGGAGAAGAAAAAGAAGATCGCATGGAGTGGACGCGGGCGTGTCGGTGTGGGGCGGAGAAAGGGTTTAGGATTTTAGAAGAGGAGTTGGAGGATGCGGAGGCGAGGGGCGAGAAGGAGGTTTTGGTTGGGTGTGAGGGGTGTAGTTTGTGGGTTAGGGTGGGGTTTGATGTTGAGGAGGGGTGAGGGGTGGTGGATAAGTTCTGATATCTGGATGAGAGGGGAAAGGGTGGGTTGTATGAAGATGGGGGAGATGGAGGGGGGAAGGTTGGAGGAGTGGAAGGGTCAATGTCGTATGTTTATACACATTGGGACAACTACAAGGATTTTAGAATTACTACTATTATTACTCTAAGTACGCCCCAATAGTCGCAGCCACATGTATCATTAGATCCATAGCAGTCCTCCATTGCTTTATGCCCGTTGAAACTCTAGTTGCACTACAATGACGGCTTCTTATGTTCTTCCCAGAACGCCTTGCAAAACTCTCTCAGTCGCTGTCGAAGCTGGAGGTATTGATTATGTATCTATTCGAAATTACCATTTGGCGCTGGCGCACAGGTTCTTGGTTTGGGCGCAGTGACGGGAGTGTGAGTAATTGTGGATTGTGACGCTGGCTCATGGATGTTTGCCGTTGCAGACACAAACCAGTTATCGTACTGGACGTTGTCTAGGTGTATTGCTTCTCGCCCAGCAGAAGGTGACATGTCACTAGCAACTAAGCAACATATCAGCTGATGCCAGGGATTTCTAGGATACGTCTATACTGACCCGACTCATGATAGTTTTTATAGAGTATAAGTTTTACCCCTCTTGTTAGCCTTGGTGTGTCTACCACACCAGTTTCCAGGAGCCACCGCACGCCATCAATATGGACTGATGACGTGACTCGGGGAGGTAAGAGTAGGATTTTGGCTCCCGGTTTTTTTGACCCAGGGGAAAACAGCCGAAGCCAAAAACCCTGCGCGAGAATACAGTTTGCCAACATCACCAATGCTACACTGGCGAGATCTCTGGGATGTCGATCCCCTCACATCTGTCGCAGATCTGATTCTCCGTTTCTTTGGCCACCGGTTGGGCATAAGTCACTTGACAGCTTCGAGGCCGCGGGCCCGGATTGAAGCAAAACTGTCGGGATCTTATCGCTCGCACACTCTAGGCGGGAAGGCTTGTCTGGCGGAGGAGTAATTGGACGAGGATCTGGACGCCTCATTCGCTTATGTGGTGGGGATCCTAATACAACTCGTTTAGTATTTCAGAATGGAAGTTTGAGATGTCATATAAGACATGTTTGATAAGACATGTTTAGGTAAATGGTGTTCATTCGAACGAACCATCTACGCTGTCTTCTGCCTCGCTCCTTGGAGAGCTCCGGCCTCGGTGGAACCTTTCTTGATGGTCGAGATCTTCGAGATGATGTTCAACATCGCCTCGAACTGCCTCGCTTTGTCCATCGTCGTCATCATCGTCCGCACCAAGCTCCTCCTCTTTCCACCCAGCGGCACCTGACATTGCAAGGATGCGTTGAAGGTGCCATTGCAATGTTAACAGGCCTGGGTCAGGGAGGGGTTTGTTGTCTGGGTCGTCGGTCGACAGCGTAAACCGGGTTCCGCTAACGAGCGGAATGGGAGTGGCTGTTGCGGGATCGATCCGAATAAATGGGCCGTAGCCCTTGGCAGAAAACCGGCGGTTTCGAGAGGATTGTGGCTCATCCATTAGGTCTACCATGTCACTTGACTGGCGCTCCTCCCTAACAAGCCAGTGGAACTCTAGTTCGAGTTTTGTCTTGTCGTCTGACATTTGTATTGGTCGGAGCGCAAAGACACCCTCAGAATGGAAGCGGTGTAAGGTAGCCGTAAAGGAGAGCATGTTCTCGACCGTCTCGGTTCCTCGATTCGGTGTGTTCGCATCCACGAATAGCTTCTCACGCCAACTCTCCACCAAATCTTTATCCCAGAACATCTTCAGAATCTCCCAAAACCGCCCCACTCTACTCCGATTTTCTCCTTTGTCTCCTCCAAAGGCGCACCACGGGTAAATGTGGGCAGCATCGATCGCCCCCATCCCTGAAATCACGCAAAGGTTTCCATCTCTCTCCTTGCAGCGCGCTGCAACGTTTGCGGAACGTTGAGGGCTGTATGATCGATTGTCAAGTTTCCGCTTCGAACTAGCGGGCGTAACTGTTTGAAGGGGAGAGGGGGATGGGGGATTGTTGGAGGTTTTTTGCCGTTTCGATTTGGGGGGTGTAGCATTTCCTGCCGTCAATTCTTTTGCCGCTGGTTTTTGTTGCCAGAGTCGAACGGCGTCCGAGGCATGTATTGCCATCGTGGCATTCTTGCCATCCGCAAGCGTCAACCATCGAAAGTCGTCACGGACGTTTTTTCTGATTGATTGCAGGTCGCCGACCTGCATGAACGCCCATGCTGCCACAGGAAGACGTGTTTGGATTTGACGATTTTTGGCCTCGAGAAAGATTCGTCGACGTTCTTCGGACCGTTGCGTGAAACTCTCTTCGTCGCTCTCTGGCCTCACATTCGTCCAGCCTTGGTTGACGGTGTTCATGGTGATGTTTGAAAATGCGAAACTATATATGGTGAGCACAAAGCAAAGCAATCATAAAATCTATAGTAAAAATGTTAAGAATGGGTGGGGGTCAACTTAGCTTTGTGTCGGTGAAGAGAAAAGGAGAAGAGTTGGGGTAGGATGATTGATTTATATACTCTTCGTACTTGCCTATTATGATACTATAGAAGAAGGGAGAAGATGCTATGAAAAGGGAGAAGATACCATGAAGAAGGGAGAAGGTACCATGGAAGAATGGAAAAGATACCATAAAAGGTGGGAGATGATACCATGGAAGACGGAAGGACATAGAATCAGGAATTGGGAGGCAGCTTCAATCGAGAAGAAAGAGCATGTGGTGGAGAACCATGGATACTACCTACTTTTGGAAGCCACTCTAGCCAACCATAGTTAGTTTTCTTCACCTGAGCTCAAATTAGTGAGAATACTGTCACTAGCTAAGCTACTACTACTAACAACATGTTAAAGAGGACTTGAACGAGTGTTATTACCCTTGAGGCGCATTGCATCTACAATCTCCGATAAGTGCCCATCAGTGACAGATGTATGGGCAAATGGCAAGCTAACCCTGGCTCGAGCCCAAAGACTGCTCAGCCTATTTCGCGCGAGATAGATGTGCATGAGCCAGCAGCTTTGGACAAATACACGACCGGTATCTCCATTCCACCAACGAATGTAGGAGTTTCGCAAGGTGTTCTGGCAAGAATATAAGGAGCTATCCTTACACTTCTTCCATGACACGGCTAGGTCTAATCCTGTGAGGTATAGCGACTTGGATACATAACTAGGACCCAATTTTGTTCGGGCAAATACAGGTCCGCCATAGGCGGTAGGCTTCAGCCATGATACTTCGGCCCAAGTCCAATCAGACGATGACAGTGGTGCTTGTCTCTATCGAGTATGATTGGTGTAGTGAGTTCCTGTGTATGTGACACAGAAATTATGAAATTAAGTGCTTCAAGTCGAAGTACGTAACATACAGTCGTCTAACAGAAGTTTGTTCGCGCAAGGCGCTTGTGGAGGGCCTATATTTACCCGAACAAGCATTTGCCCTAGTACTGTTTGTATGGTGAGCGTAAAACGGTCATACAAATGTTACGAATATGGATAGGGGTAGAATTAGCTTTACGTTGGTGAAGACGAAAGAAGAAGGTGGGTTATGACGTTTTGTTTGTACCCCTTTGGTGCTTACCTTCTGCGATACCGCGAATGGAGGAAGCGCGTACAAAGTAAGATTGAGAAGCAGCTTCATTGTACCACAGACAGAGCAAATTGCTTATCTTGTAAGACTGCCAATATGAAAAGAGCTCTCCGTAGTCTAGGTGATTGATGGGTTTCCGTCTAGTCAGGCAGCCTAGAGCGTTACCGTGGTACTGCCTGTCCTCTTCCTGCACAATCAACCCTCGTCTTTGACTCATCTAATCCACTGCTTCTTTTACCCAGTGCACGGTCCGCCTACCAATAATGGTAGAGGTGTGCACCATGAATTCAACGAGAGGCACGTCCACTGACTGCCCCAATTTAGACCATATTCGTGAAGTGTTACTTGACTAGAGAATTTGAGAAGAAGTTTATTGCGCCGCTCGGTGTCGATATCAATCCGCTCACTTTCACCTCAAGGGAGCATAGAATGAACATTTGACAATCTGGAAGTTTTGCTTCTCTGAACTCCAAATTGGTGAGAAGATTATCGCTAACTAACTACTACTACTACTACTACTACTACTACTACTACTACTACTACTACTACTACTACTACTACTACTACTGACGTGTTTCAGAGGACTTGTAAGACTACAATTTATAAGCAAGCTTTATCAAGAGCCTACAATCAATGGGCATTATTACCTCCCGAGGTGCATTGCATCGAGAATCTCCGACAAGTACCTATCAGTGGCAGACGTATGGGTAAATGGCGATCGAAGATCTCGACTACCCAGAAGGGCACCATCTAGGCCGAAGCTATCAAGGAGTGAGTTGAAAGACAGCGTAGATATTTCGGGTAAATACAGACCCACTATAAGCGATTCCGTTCGAATAAGAGCGCCTTGGTCCGATTTCTGTACTTAGCTGAGCCTCCACACAACAAACCTGGTTATACTCAACACTTGTCTGCTTTTGGTGCGGTGATGATCTTAGCTTTCTACAAGCTATGGATGGCCTCAAATATCGCTCCAACGAGAAGCCCATGCGAAGTACTGTTGGTAAAATATATAAAGCATCAAATCACTATTCCTTATTTGCAAGATAAGTTCTTTTCATTCCTCTGCCTCATTTTCTTCATGTCTGCACAAGTAAATTGTCTTCCTTACAAGTCTTCTGTGTGCCCTATACGTTTAATATTATAGCTAAATTGTATATTGCTTAACGATGTCCTCGCACTTTCATCGTTGTAGGGTCCACGCTCACCTGAGGTGAACCTGGTGAATCCACAGCAAGCAGTGATAATGCAAACACACAATGCCGCATCACCAACCGGCGAATCACCTCCACCTCATTGTCAAAAAACACTCCTTCCAAACGAGCCCATATATACTCTCTCATTTACACCCACTTCAACAGCTTCAAGATTCTGCTGCATCCCTACGCATAACAAAGAAGACGCCATCATTTGCACTCAACAGCCATAAACCCAATTTCCTTTTATTCAAAGCCACGGAAGATATCATATCTCCATCGACCTACAGTGTCATATCTGGCAGCTCACGGCGATTGAGTGTGGAAAAGGCTCTCAGCAGAAGCAAGGTGGGCCCCCGAATATCACTATGAACTCAAATAACACGTCTTCAAGCATTCCAGGTGCTTTTACTCCGATAAAAGATGCAGAGACTTCTGGCAAGCACCAAACAAACGCTGCCAGTTTCGAGCAAGCGAGGTATGCGGGTATGATGTATTCGATGGATATGATGGAAGGAAGCTACAAGTACGCTGGACTGGGGCTGACACCGATGAGTCCTGGCAGTGTTGCACGCGGGCGTGCTATGGCAGCAAGTCGACTACGGAACATGGAGACGGCGCAGTCTTCCTTTGGAGCAGGCTACAATGATACAGAGGTGCGGGCAGAGTCGGTCTCAAGCACAACGTCAAGCCAGGTCACCTTCGTTCATGAAGAAGATAAGTCATCAAGTCCTATTGGCAAATGGCACTGCTGTACGTGCGGTCATGTCCGCGAAGTCTACAGCTTTTCACACGGTCAGCATCCAGTCAGTGCCTTGGATTGCGTTTGTGCGCATCGGTCCTGCTCCAAGTGCACATTGGAGGGTTTGCTGAAACGATTTGCGCCAATGAGTGAGCCTGAGGTTGTGCCTCTACCAGAGTGTGCAAACAAGGTAGTGAGGTTCGGCGTATTTTGTGATGGATGTGGCCTCTCCTGGCGTGCACAAGAGGTGCACGAAGACACGAATAAGAAGGCAGCGATGAAATCGGCTCTGCTACGAGTAACCGCGATTCCCAAGCGATTGAATCGCGAAGTATGCCTACAAAAGGACCTGAGGGCTTCAAGGTCGATGGATAACCTCCTTGTTCGTTCGTTTCCCTCTATGACGAAGGCTACTTCAAGATCCGCCCTCAACCTCCGCGCTCTTGCGAACGAAATGGAGAAAGAACACGGGGAGCAAGCCGACATGGTTTCCGTCAGATTCACTGGTATCAAATGCAGCTGCGGTATGGTCACTGACACTACCTCGCTCTGCTTTCAGATCGTCGATCCACCCAAAGATTTCTACAGAGTCCAGTTTGCGAAACAAATGGCTGGACGTCGAGTGGCTGGTTTTAGCAGCACGCCGGAGGACAAAGCAAAAGGCCACGGAACACCCACTCTGGTCCTGAAGGGCGACCGTCGCCACCCGAATCCACTCATGAGCAGCCCTGTCTCATAGTACGATGTTGTGCCGAACAAGTTCCGGGTGCGGTTGGGGTTTTGGGAGGACAAACCCGGTCAAAGGGAACACATGAAAAAGGAGATGACTCCAACGGTGTGGCAGTGTTCGACCGAATACGAGGCTGTCAGGTTTGTGGCACTGGTGAAGCTGCCGGGTATATGCTTTCATCTTAGATACACCACTGGAGTAATCTCGCATGTATTCAAGCTGAATATGCCTGACTACCGTAGGTAGCACTGTATTGTACTTCAAAATGAATGACTCTTAGCTGGTTATTTTTCAAAGGTTATTGTTCTCAATTGATATTCGCTGAGATAGGCGCTGCCTCAGGAGTCCATTCTGTCGACGCATGCCTTGCCCGTCCATGACTTTCAAAAGTGTAGATCTAAAAAAGTCCCTTCTGACTCTATGAGATGTTTCTCGATTATCCCAAGTGATGGCTGCCTTGATGGGCGACTGATGTTAGTTCAGCGCTTATAATGCACGTGCTTCGACTAAGGCATCGCCCGGTTATCTCCCTGGGGCAATGTCTCTAAAGCACTGCCATATCATGAGCAATAAAACTTCCATCCTAAGAGCACTTGCCTATTGTGGGTTCTAAAGCATAGTTCTGGTTCCTAGGGTGACCATGCGAGACATAGACATTGCCTGGGGAAACAGCCTCACAAACAGCCTCGAGCGCCAAGACCAGGGTAGAAAAGCTCATTTTCTATTAGCGCGGATGTGGAGTTCAGGCACCGTCGTCGACTAGAGAGTCGGTGTGGGGAGCTAACGGCCAGACACTCGATCGAGTGCGAGTGGCCGTCCTGTTGCTGCGCCACAGGACGGCGTGACGCTGGCCTCAGGCGCGTACCAGCCTTCAAGCCTTGGCCATACTAATATCACATCAGCAGTCAGCGTCTTAGATAAAGCATCCGATACCGATGCGCATTGTGAACAACGAGTTTCATTGCCTTAATAACAGCAGTTTCACATCTCAAACACTCATCAACAGCGTTCTATCCTCAAAGTCATTGTCTGGTTGCGTCGTTGTTGCACTGACCTGGATATCATTGGCCACGTACGACTGCATGCCCCACCCAAACCCTGTGCAAGGTCCCAGACAATGGCAACTAACATTCACAATCCAGATCCTAGCTGTCTCGAAAAACTTTATATTGCACGTCCTTCCCGCGAGAATCTGGCTCTCCAGTACACTCTGAGTGCCTGTTGCTACGGAGAGATCGCAGCAGTCGAACCATCACTTGGCAGCAAAGCATACTACCCCTATGACCTTTGCAAGCAGTATACTTGATAGGATCAGAGGCAAAAAGGCCGCACCAGAGAGCGACTCCAGCAACAAGACTCCCAATCCAACAGCACCTTTAGAAGAAAAGGAAAACGCAGTCATGAATCCCGACGCCAAGCCATCAGGAAACGTAGACATTGACCGAGAGGTCGAAGACGTAAAAAACCAACTTCCTCCTCTGCCCTCACCCTTGCCCACACCCCACAAGGACTTTTTACAATGCGTGCCGCCAAATGCGCCTACATACCGCAAGTTCAGCGTCTTCACCGCCGGCAGCATAGAAATGGGCAACGCAGTTCAGTGGCAAAAGCAGATGGCCACCATGCTTTCCCATCTACCCATTACCGTATGCAACCCGCGCCGCGGCCATTGGGACCCCAACGTCACACCGCTCGCTCGCGACATCGACTTCCAGACGCAGGTCCAGTGGGAGCTCGGCGCGCTCGAGCAAGTCGACGTCATCTGCTTCTTCTTCGACGTCATGACCAAGAGCCCCGTCTCGCTGCTCGAGCTGGGTCTCTGGGCGGGCTCAGGCAAGGTCATCGTATGCTGCGGTCCCGAGTACTGGAAAGCCGGTAATGTAGAGATTACCTGCAACCGCTACGACATCCCCTTTGTCAAGTCGTTTGCCGAGCTCGTCCCCGCTGTCGAGAAGATGCTGGTTGAGAAGGGCATGGTGCTCGACGACAAGGGCGACTTGCCTGGAGACAACGTGCATGTTGTCAAGGACAAGCCCAAGAAGAAGATGCAGCTTGAGGCTGAAAAGGCAGACTTGCAAAAGCAAATCGATGAGCTTCAAGCACAGCTTACAAAGTCGAGGATGTAATCGGGGTTCCTTTTTTTGTTTCCTTTCTTTGCATTCATGGTATGGGATAGAGTTGGGTGGCAGCAAGTGTTTGAACATGTGTTATAACTCACGGTCATGGGCGGCTTTTTGAAATTATGCATCAAGTCGATACCCTGCATATATCGTCATTCTTAGTGTAAGACAATGATCATCTTTCTTAACCAATTTTTTTTTGTATGTTCATGAAGACTGTAGCCAAGGTTGTATTTGCCATGTAACAACTCTACTTGAGTTTGACCTGAAGCACCCCTTTCCAAGCTTGCAATGCGCTGTCAACGTACTCGGACGCATAGGATTCCACGTCAGAATCACTCATGACGTCTCGCAATATGTCACCCGTCTTACCCCACCGGACCTGCGCCTTGATCGCGGCTTCGCCTCTTTGCTCAATGAGCTTGATGTAGCTACTTGCCACGCCGCGTATCGCCTCGTAGCAGATCTTTGTCTCGCTTTCAATGTCATTGACCCAGTTTTTCGGTAGCTTGGCTTTCATGGGGTGGGAGCTCTTGGGGCCAACAACCCTTTCGCGCAGGTGGTCAACCATCTTGCTCAATGCACGTAGAACCTCCAGTTTGGTATAGCAAGAAGTGAGCATGTTCTCGTGGAACATAGTAGGCTCGTCTTCCAGCTTCAGGCTGGTGGCGCTGGGCATGCGCAGCTTCTCCATCGCTAGACGCATCGCATGAAGCTCTTCGGGTAGTTTTCTGACTGTGTGGGAGAGCATACCCACATTGTCATCTTGAGAAGCCACGATCTCAACCACTGTGTTGATGTAAGCCCACATTGGTACGGCCTTTAGTTCTGCCAGAGTCATGTTGTTCTCGTCTCGATGACCATCGACAGGCGTGGCAACCTCATCTACCCAGTAACCGACATTTTCCCACGTTTGTGTCTCCTTGTATAGCACTCTGCTACTGGACTCCCACATGCTGTAGCTTTCAATAATACATGGTAAATTGGGGACCATGTTAGGCATGATGTATGGTAATGGACCAACGGCTTGAGTGCTGCCATAATCAGGGAAGACAGATGTATCCACGTTGTCGGTAATGTCTTGAAAGCCTGTAGCCTTTTTAGCGCAACCCGAATCACGGAACTAGTACACTTACTTTGCCGGTCCAGAGTTGGCAGCTGGTCGACTGGTTCACTCTTTAGCCGCGCTATACGGCGCCGCTCCATATTGCATATATGTTTTGTTAAGCTTGATTTGAGTTTTCGCCTCAGCGACAGCAGACCGACAGCCTGATCCCATGGAAGTGCAGAAAGATCGGGATACATTGTATCTTCGGTCTTAGACTCCATTCTCTCCATGGTGCCAATGGCTTTCCCGAGTTCCTCCTCCGCTGAGAAACCTCGGTAGCCTTGGGCACCAAAAGGATGCGTCAATGAAATGCGTGACAATACGTATGGAGAGAGCGTATGGATGAGCATCTCCTTGCACTTGGTGTAGCCATACATCTGAAAAGCGCACTTTCCGAGGCCGAGATTGAGATGCAGTCGGGCAGCGAGTAATGCGCGCGGCCTATCTTGCTTGTCTTTGTCACAAGCGACTAGGTGGCGCGCGAGCATTGCAGCTTGTAACAGAAGCCGAGAGTTGGGTGTATTCTCAAACGGATGCCGGGTTTCGTCGTGGCGCATAGCGCCATGATGCAATCGAAGAAGAATGTAGATGGCCATGTATCCTCCTGGGGAACTGGGACTGAGGAAACCATCGAACCCACACGCCAGTGTGAGGATGTGCTCCAACACTTTTGTTATGTCGCCTTTCCAGTCCTGGTCTGCCAGCGACGTTGTTATTAGAAAAGTCATCTTCTGAATATTCTGATTGTGTATCTGCCAATCTCTATACACAAACTTGCCCTGTTTTCCGTCAGTAAATGCAAGCCAGGCTCTTCATGCAGTCTGAAATGCCAAGGCACAGCAGTATATGGCTCCAGACTCCACCAAGCATATAAATACATAAAGAACTAGAAAACTCACATCTCCCGGTACTTCTGGATTGTCAAAGTATTCAAAGAACTTAGCTTTGCCTCCAAACTCGTCTACGCTTGCTAATGTTTCTGCGAACTGGCGTATATCTTTGAAACAGCTGGGGAGGGTCGAATGATGTTCCCAGAAGATTTTGCAGTCGTTCGTCAATGGAGCTCCGATGAACTGGCGGAGAGTCATATACGTCAACCTCAAGGCACGATCCTTAGTTTGCAGGTCTGTTCCAAAGGCGCGGTGCAGGATATCGGATACGATCTTGTTACCCCTGGATAATTGAATAAGTAAAAGCAAACATGGTATAAGATGCAACTTACTCGTCCACGGACCGATTCGTCCGTAGCGCAGGTAGTAAATTGGCCCACACATCATTGTTCCAGGCACAAAGTTCCCACAGCGCCTTGGAGTCGGGGTCTGCAGCTGATTGTGCTATCGCATTTTCAATGCTGGCCAGGCATTCGCTTTCAAGAAGAGGCCAGTTTCTGCTTTCTCGTGACAGTCTGACTCTCATGCTCCGCAAGTCGGCCTGATGCGTTGTCATGAGATCTTTTAGAGCAGCTGGTGGATTATTCCACAGATTGATAAGCTCATCACATTTGCCTTGTCGTGCAAAAATCTCACCCATAAAGCGTAGATCTCGGATGTCCTTGCAGGCAATCGGCTCACCCTAGATCAAATCAACATTTTGGGTCTTGAGAAGGTGAGGATTACTGACTGGAGGCGCTTCGTATGCTTGTTTCATTAGCCTACGTGCGAGGTCGAACTGTATCTGGCTCTTTAAACCGCCGTCTGGCAGTTGACTCTGTTGCTCCGCTGCAAGTTGCGTGGCGAGTATCTGGGTGAAGTGGGCATGCTTCTTCACTGATGCAGGGACAGCGCTGTCTTTGAGCTCCTTGCTGTACTGAATGACAGCCTAGTGTTGTTAGCCGTCAATGATGATTGACGAGCTGAAATGCGCTGACATACAAAACGGAAATCCTCCCAGCATTGCTCGCGCCATGCGGCTTTACCCATTGCAGACCATAACTCTTGTCGTTCTCGAGGGCTCAGTGTTTTTGCTGCGCTAAGCCAAGCTTTGGAGTTCTCGTTCCCGAGTCCACTGACGCAAAGAGCTGCAGCGTTATTTCTGCGCATTGCCTCTGCCAGTAGTCTGTACAGATACGCTAGGAGTCGAGTGTCATTGGATCCCGGCTGCTGCCATGCTTGCTGTATTTGAAGAACCACAGTCTTTGGTTCTTGATTCAGTTGAAGAGATAGGTCAGCCTTCCAAGCCTAGCCAAGGATCAGCGTTTAGTCACGCAGTTGCATCCTCAGATTCACCTACCAAAAGAAATGGGTTTTTGGGGCTTTTCTTCAGGGATTTCTGCACAAACGAGTCCGCGAACTTGGCTTTGGGGTAGTCGCGCTGCGCCTTACACAGTTTATCCCAACTGTTACACGCCATAATGGCGGCCGTTGAAAGCGCTAGCAGATAGCGACGGAGCGACTGTTGAATTGGCTAGCGATGCGGAGGTTAAAAATCAAGCAACCGGTGCTGGCACCGATATGTGCGTTTGTTGGTGTATTGACGGAAAAAGACGAAAGAGGACATCGGGCGGGCAGTCGGAGAGGCGAGTCTCCGCTCCACTCAGGTACGGTTACAACTGGAGCATCGCATTCCCGTTGCGCACTGCGCCTACTCTCCATCACCATCACCGTGACTCCCAATGCTTTGTATGGCAACAGCCATGCCACACATCTTCACTAGCGTCCCATTACAAGACATAGATTGTATCGCGTCCGAGCCGTAAAACGAAAGGGTCCACTGTTATGCAATTACAGGGCACCGAATTGCTACTACTTGCTCTTTACTATAGGGCAACCTTGGGAAGAGGCGTGAAATGGGAGATCTTATGGTACGGGGCGCCAACCTGCTGCCAATAAGAACAGCTACTTTGGCGCATACCCCAGCCAATCCACCTTCAGTATGTTTCCACAGAAAGATACAAGCATTTCACTGTCTTCGCCAACCAGTGCTAGTTCAAGCGGCACACCAGTAAAGCGGTAGAGTTGCTAATCATACATGTTTTACGGATTCATAAGGCGACTTGAGGCCAACAATTCAACCAAAATGTGTGCAACTAATTCATACCACGGAGTAACCGGCCCCAGGCTACCGAAAACGTTTCTCACTATCTATCTAGAGTGAGAAAAGGTTGTCTTGAATGAAATGCCAGAGCGATAGCGACGTAGCCCCATCGAAGCGATAATTATAGTACAGAGAAATAGGAACAAACTGCCCGATAGAGGCCTGTACGTTACAGCATACATCCGTTACTCGTACAATCATATACTGCCAGGCGAACCCGGATGCCTAGAACGTGGGCCTTGTTCTCTCGCCTTTCCAAAATCCCATGACCTCGCCAGTTTCTCCGACCCACTCTTTGACTCCTGTAACAACAGCTTTTGCCATACCCGCATTTGTCCCACTCCTTCCCCGTCTCTTTCCCGGCATGCTGCTGCCTACCCCGACGCCCGATCCACTTCCATATGAGTCTGGTACCTTTCCTGGGTTGATGTAACTGCTTCCGTCTCCGGTCGCGTACTCAGAGCCCATTGAGGGCAAAACGTTCTCGCCCGCGGATAAGGAAACGAAGAGGGCGAATGGGACGAGCCAGATACAAAGCCCAAAGTAGGCTGCGACTTCCGTAAAAGTGGGAATGCTCGTATCGCGCGCATAGGAGTATGAGGAGTAGGAGTTGGCAGGCGGCGCACTAAAGTGACGAAACCAAAAGTAGTGGTTTGTAATGACCAGTGCTAGAGTCAGTTAGCCTGGCGTTGAATGCGGTTTCTTGTTCAGAGCGCTGCGTACCGCAAGATAATAAGAACAATGGGTCGGTAAGCTTGACGATTGGAAACCGCCTGAGGTTCTGAGCATAAATGCCATGCGACACGACACTCAGAAGACTTAATCCAATAGGAAACTTGTCGACCACGACAAGAAGAATCTGGATGCCGACGACGCCATAGATGAGTCGGTACAATAGTTTCTTCGCAAACACAGTATGCTCTTCTACGAGCTCGGAAAGGTAGTAGAGTCCAGAAGCTACATTGCACCATTGTTAGCCCTCATATACTGGTCGCGCCACCAATCGGCTTCCACGAGGGAATCAGGTACCTATTGCCAGCGTCAAGAACGCAAACCCCAATATCATGCCAACATATCCTAGCAACGGTAATATCCACATGATGGCGGGCGACCTCTAAAAAGCTCCTGGAGTATGAAATGGTAAGGAGGTTTGGATGCCGCACGATGAGGTCAGTCCAAGGTGGCATCACGGCTAGCGGAGAAACCCGTGGATCCGCGCCAAAGTGTGGGGGTGAACACCAAAAAGTTGTCGAACTCTTGGCTTTTGCATTCCGCGACACACTGCTCACGACCTCCCCTCCCCTCGCTTTACGCTGTCCCGTGTATTGTCGCATAGCCCGGACGCACAGATATTGTGAGACAACCGCTTGTTAGGAGTCATCTACAAGTAGAAACCCTGCAATCATGTCGCGCCCCGAAGATATTCTGTATGCTTCTCACAGCAGCCCAATTTATGCGACGCAGAATTAATAGAAAGCCTGTAGACCTCCCGACCTCTTCTACAATGACATCGAGTCGCGCAAGTACACGACGTCGTCGCGAATCCAAAAAATTCAATCAACAATGACCCACCGTGCCCTCTCCCTCCTCGGCCTCACTTCTCCCTCGATGATTCTCGATGTCGGCTGCGGTTCTGGTCTGTCGGGCGAGATCTTGTCGCAAACTGCCGAGCAAGGAACACCAGGCGGTCCGCATGTTTGGATTGGTTACGACATCAGCGCATCCATGTTGGGCGTGGCGCTAGAGAAAGAAGTCGAGGGCGACTTGATGCTAGCAGATGCGGGGCAGGGAGTGCCATTTCGACCGGGAACCTTTGATGCGGCAATCAGTATCAGTGCTGTACAATGGCTGTGTAATGCTGAGACGAGTGAAGAGAGTCCCACAGGCAGGTTATCGAGATTCTTCAATCAGCTGTACGCTTCTTTGAAGAGGGGTGGCAGAGCCGTGTGCCAGTTCTACCCCAAGAACGACGCCCAGAAGAAGATGGTGGCTCAGGCGGCCATCAAGGCAGGATTTGGCGCAGGTCTGCTAGAGGATGACATGGGCACCAAGAGTGCAAAGACATATCTTGTGCTGACAGTTGGTGGAGGAGCCACTGACGGCGACATTACCGGTGTAGTGAGGGGCATGGAGGGTGTGGATGTTGAAGACGCACGGAGAAAGGCAAAGGGTATGAAGAGGGGTGAGGAGAGGAAGGGCAGCAAGGCGTACATCCTGAAGAAGAAGGAAAAGATGGAAAAGCAAGGCAAGATTGTTAAACCCTCGTCCAAGTACACAGGCAGGAAGAGGAGGATCCAATTCTAGATACCCACGACATCACGAGGTCACGCATAGCACGGAGTTTTGGTTCTGGTTTTGGTTGGCTTTTTTTCACGAGGGTATAAGAATGGTCAATTCAATCATGTAGCATGCTATATACCACCTACAAGTACAGCTCTATTCACATTTCAGCTCGTAGTTGTACAAGTTTCATCGCGTCCAGTCGTCAATGAAATGTGCTTGTCCCATAACCAATGCCATTGTCGGCTTCAAGCCAACGCGAGCCGAGGTCTAGATGTGATGGTATCATTGCGCTAGCTCAAAGCCTAGCAAACGTGAAGGCATCATGATGGTTAAATCATGCCTTCTCCATCTGGTTGAGAACAGCGCGAGTGAACTCGTGGGTGGTGGTGTTGCCTCCCATGTCCCTGGTGCGGGCGGTGCTATATCACTGTCAGTTTCTCCTGCTTCTGTGTGTGCTCTGTTTGTGTAACTCACCCTTCGGCGATGACCTTGTAGACGGACTGCGAGATGCGGTTGGCGTGGTCGTCAAGACCAATGTGGCGCAGCATCATGGCGGCGGACAGGATCAAGGCAGTGGGGTTAGCCTGATCCTTGCCCTTGATGTCGAGACCGACGTGACGGCAGCCAGGCTCGAAAACGGCGACGTTGCGGCCCATGTTGCATCCGGGGACGATACCGGGGCCACCAACAAGGCCAGCACCGATGTTGGACAGGATACCTCCGTACAAGTTGGGCATCACCATAACATCGAATTGCTGTGGCCTGGAGACGCACTGCATGGAGGCGTTGTCGACAATCATGTCGTTGGTCTCAAGGGTGGGGTAGTCCTCGCCGACCTTCTTGACGGTGTTGCGGAAGAGACCATCGGCGAGCTTCATAATGTTGGCCTTGTGGATGCAAGTGACCTTCTTGCGGTTGTTGGCGAGCGCAAAGGCAAAGGCAAACTTGGCAATGCGCTCAGACTTCTCACGGGTGATGATCTTGAGCGACTCAACAACGCCGGAAACGGACTGGTGCTCGAGGCCAGAGTACTCTCCCTCGGTGTTCTCACGGATGATGCAGAAGTCGACGTCCTTGTGGCGCGTCTCATAGCCAGGGATGTTCTTGAGGAGGACAATGGAGGCGTAGATGTCGAGCTCCTGGCGGAGAGCGACGTTGAAGGAGCGGTGGCCGGAGCGCTCGACGGGCGTGTGGAGGATACCCTTGAGGCCGAGCTTGTTGCGCTTGAGCGAGGCAATGGACTCGCGGAGGAGTTCCTCGGAGTGAACGTTGCCAGAGTCGACACCGGAAACGTCGACCTGCTCCCACTCAATGGGCACGTTGTCGGCCTTGAAGATCTCCTTGACCGACTCGGAGACCTCAGCACCGATACCGTCACCTGCGCATGTTCAATATCATGTCTTTTGTGTGTTCTGGGCGGCTATCGCGCATACCAGGGATCAGGGTGACGGTGTATTTGCCGCCGAACTTGGTGGGCTTGAAGATGTCCTGGCCGACCGTGGCCATTGCTGTCGCTGCGTCAGAATTTGCATGCCTGCAGTTGTCTGGGCGGGTGCTTCATACATCGAGTCGCCATGGAGGGCGCCCATCGTGAGGCAGGCTTCGCGCCCCGCAGGAGCGTCTGTATGGGCGCATTAGTACTGGCGTCGCCTCCTCTGCAGCCCGCAAAAAATCCTCCAATTGGGCCTGCATGGACGGGGTCGTACCTGCGCTGTGCGTTGGGAGGTCCTCGACAGCATAGTGGAGTTGCGGCGTTGGGCTGGTGGTGAGAGGGATTTGAGGTAGAGAGAAACAAGCTGAAGCTGCCGCTCGCCGAAAAAGCATCCGAGCCGAAGGAAGAAACCGCGCTTGGCGAATGACCGCATCCGTCCAAACCCGCGGCTCGCTGTCTCAAATATCTCCGGCGCAGGTACTCGTGCGACCCTCGTTGCTCCTGCATGGACTTGCGTCTGAAATTATTTGGTATGACATGACTTGGAATACCACACTGCCTGCTCGGCCTCCTGGTGCCCTGTGGCCGCCCATCTCCAAGCACGCAGAACTTTCGCATGTGATAGTGCAGTGTAGTACCCGCATGGCACAACCATATCACTGGATGAGCAGAATGAACGACCTTTTGACTTTATGCGTATTTCGACGTCTCGTATGGCTCACAGTCTTGCAGCGTGTTTCAGTGTACCTTCTGCGGCTGACACTCAAGGCATCAATATCTACGTATCTTACTTCACCCATGGACGACCTCACCCGCGGACGGTGATATGAGATCCTGCGCTTGGCTACCCTGAGCACTCATATGTCTGCAAAGCCGACGTGGACTCTAACAATACCCATAACAAGCTCTCAACTTCACCTAGGGCTCTGGGCTCTGGGCTCATAAGAGTCTAAGTGGTTCCTATCTCGACATCTTCCTCCACCACTCCTTCTACTGCCCAATACATATCCAAGCAGCACTACCAAATTCTTGCTATCGCCTCCGGCCACACAAAACCCTTACTGTCATCTGGCGCTAAAACATTCTCATTATCTTGCAACAGCAGTTCTAGATAGATTGACAGAAATCTGACTCAGCAGTATCTCACGAGTCTCCTTAACCCTACCCCAAGCTGCAAGACTTGGACAGCATATATAGCCATCTGTCGACCTTTCTGAAACACGTTTAACTATCCATCCACATCTGCAGCAATGAAGGTCGTTGAATCAGACACTGACCGATGGGCAGAGGTAAACATCTGCATCGAGGGATCAACTAAGCCTTTGGTAGAGTATGGAGAATACATTGCATCAGATCAGGCAGTCTGTTGCTACATCCCTGTCGAGGAAGGAGACAAGCCTAGAATTACCGGAAAAGTCACTGGCACTGTAAGTACCCACACGGGTTTGTTACACGCGCTCTCCATTATTTTACACTTTCTAACAATCAAGTAGACCAAGATGATAGTGTGCGACGCTCTTATGGATGGGATCCATCGCAAGTGCGATTCATATAAATCACAGGTTATAAACCAGAAGGCTAAAAAGATCGACATCAATAAGTTCCTGTTCATCACAGAAGGATACCAGACCATTGACTCTACAATGATGGTAGCTCCTCTAGGCGAACTTACCACCACAACCCAGTCGGATATGCGAGAGACGATTGGCACTATAGAGCTCCGAATTTATGTCACGCGCCAATTGAACGTCTTCCATAAGCTCGATACCAAAAAATATTATGTTTCTGACAAGAGCATTGACGAAGACCGCACTGCCCACTATAGCCGGATCCCGCCAACCTTCCAGTTGGACATCGACAGAAACTCTGCTTCTATCAGCAAGAAAGGAAAGAGTGACCATGACAAAAGGATGAATCTACCACGACCAGGCAAAGAGCCTTGGGCAATATTCCGCTTCCATTACCGCAGTCAAGGTACGGCATTTATCCGCCAATAAAATTTTGCTTACATAGGATATAGAAGCGCTTAAAGAACACAACCTGCAGGCTACGTTTGATGCCACCAACAAGAAAACGTACAGACCTCGAATTCTCTCGTTAGATCCAGTGGACCCGCTTGTCGCAGAGACAAAGCTGCCTGAAAATGCTGGCTCGCCTACACCGCCTCCATCTTTCGCTGAAACTCCAGCGAGGGAGGACAGTCCGTTTTCAAAGGTGAGAGAAGTTTTGCAACTTTCGATACACTCTCTTGCTGCATGCTGCGTCATTCAAAGGCCTTTACTGGGTCGCCTATGGCTTTTCGCTAATTTCTCTTATAGTCGTCCACTCCCATGCATAATCTGGCTTTCATGAAACCGAATATGGCAGCAAAAACAATGACATCAACTACGAAACCCGACAAACATCTCAAAGACAAGGCCTTCAAAAAACCTGGTAAAAGGTCATCCGCCATGGATTCTTCATATATGACCGACACCGAAGACATCGATAGTCCCGCATCATCTGATTCAAAACGTCACAAGCCCCATCAATCACCCATTGTACCATCTAACGATCCACTAAGCCCACAAAACACACCAGATTCAGGCGAATTGAAAGCTATCGCTTCTGGAAGTGGATTTATGGATGACTACTGCAAGCTATCTGATCTGCGCAAAGCCGTAACTGAAAAAGAAGAGGAATTGGCTACGATGAAAGAGGAACTGGCTGCAGTGAAGGAAAAAATAGCGCAGAACGCACATCGTATACAAGACGAGCTGGATCGTATCCTTCAGGAAATTGCGTGAAAGGGGAATGCCTCGACTGACAAAGCAGAGCCCTATAGTAACAAAATTTAGATGACTTGAGAGCTCAACGGCAGCTTGAACGATAATCACAGCTATCAATACGCGAGGTGAGGCAGCAAGAGTACCTCCACTGGATCATGGCGTTGAGTCTAATGATGGTCTTGGATTTCTTTTCGATCTTTTCAAGATGAGGTCAAAAGCATGGTTGCTCAGCTGGGCGGCTACAGCCGTGCTCAATAGGTTACGGCTATACTTGTCCTTTACGATTCTGCACTTCCGGGATTCCCACGCAGCTGTTACACTTGACACCCAGCTCAGCCACATTGCAATGACTGGCTTGTTCTTCCCGAATTCGAAACACAAGACCCGTGCATCAATTACTAGCCTGATTTTTCACATTTTCAACAGGATTGCAAAGTTTCAAGCTACTTTGACCACAACTATGAGGGTGCAAGGTTCATGGATTCAGGGTATCGATAGGTACTGCATACACAATTTATAGTCCAATTTGAAAACAGAGACGATTTGGAGAAGCCCACATCGCGCAACGTGATAACATTGCAATCACTCCCTAGATACCCTCATATTGGCCTTGATCCGCTCCAACAGCTCCGCAGTTGTCGCGAGAGGGGACGGATGCAGATTGCGCTGCGAATTTGTTAGCCAGAATCCATTACTACACTGGAACCAATCTTCGAGCCAAATGACGTCTCGGGATAAACTGCTGTTTGTACAAGAGAAAGGCCGTTCTCTAATGCGTATGAGAACACTCACATGCTTCAGCCAGGTAACGCATTGATCATGCGTCCATGTCTCCGGATCTGCAGATCATGTCAGTCTCGTTCTTTACCAAATTCGTGAAGCGTTTTCTACATTCGGGATAACGCACCGCCAGTAGGATCTTGACTGGGGAAGATATCTTGGCCCCAGATACTCCATGCCGCAACACCCGCAACTACAGCGGCGAACACGAAGAATGGGCCCTGCATTCGTGTTAGCACACAGCCAGGTTGGCATAGAGAAGGCCCACTATGTATAGCAGATGCCAGGATAGCCATGAATAACCTACACGTTGTTGCGTTGCGCGGTCGATGGGAGTCGGCATAGTGAGTTTGGTAGTTATGGTCGTTTTTCGAGGGTAGAATTCCACACTCCAGTAGAGATAGTTACAATCAAGGAGGAGTGTTATGAGCCTTAAGTAGGACTCTCAAGGTAGGCAGCACTGTAGCGCAACCATAGACCCTCGCTTCAGCCGTACGAAACGCCACACCGCGTCGTCACCCCACCAAGCCCGAAGCAGCAACGCTTGCGGCCAGCCCCTTGGAGGCCCGTGCGTCCAAGCGAAGCAGTATCCGCCCACAGATCATTTCGTTTGCCTTGGGCGGTCTCTCGAACTTCACGATCCGAACCACACGACTCGTCGACACATTACCTTCAAGATGCCTTCCGAAGTTTCCGACATCAAGCAGTTCATCGAGATCTGCAGGCGCAAGGATGCCAAGTGTACGTCTACCAATTTCGATGCACGGTGGCTGGCGGTCGCAAAAAGAGGAGGAAGTTCGCACTATGGTTGGACAGAACAGCGACTGCGCGAAGGACCGGCTGTGGACAGGCTGCGTTTATGAGAGAGCCAGACTGACAGAAGTGTAGCCGCCTGCATCAAGAAGAACAAGAAGGTGAACAACATCAAGTTCAAGGTCCGATGCTCAACCAACCTCTACACCCTTGTCCTTAAGGACACCGACAAGGCCGAGAAGCTTAAGCAGAGCCTGCCTCCGGGTACGCACCGTCCACAGAAGAACAATTGCACCAGACTATGTATCTAATACGCTGCAGGTCTTACCATCTCCGATGTTGGCAAGAAGAACCCCAAGGGCAAGCGCACCGCATAAACGGATCGACGGGCATGAGGAACTGAGGACAAAAGTGTGCGAGGACATCAATGCACGATGCGCACAAAGCATGAAGGCATGGGCGGACGGCGTCACAACGGATAACCCTTGTTCAATGGCATTATGGAACCCTAGACATTGGGATACCACCAGGAATGAAAAAATGTCAAAAATCGTTCCAAACATGACGAGCAAATCTTGACCTACTCGCAGTAGTTCGTGTGGTTGTCAATACCCAACAGCTAGCTGCGCTGCATATACCTCCATTTCTGCTAATACAGCGACCGCTTCCGCTTCGACTGATTTCGCTCTGCATTGGATATCTCCGTCCCCCCACTGTTACTACCAGCTTGATTACCTTGGCAATGTCGCCTGTACCTCTCGCCTCAATGTATTGGCACGCGTGCAAAACAGCTCAATGTTGGCATTTCTAACAATGCGATGCTTGCCTTTGCGCGATGATCTTATCGATAGGGTCAGCTAAGGTTTTCTGTCCGTACCCATCACTCACTATTATGATGATCTTTATTGTGAAAATATAGTACATACGACCATAGGGCGTCTAATATTGCGTACCCCGTCCGATCTACGATACACAAGCGGCGCACCGGCGGATTAGTAGTTAGGTGGGTGACCACTAGCGAATCCCCGCTGTCGTATGTTTTTGCTTTTCTTTTTGCCCAAGTCACGTGGAAGCTGCAAGGCACATGGTGCGTCAATTTTTCAATTTTTGTTCATAAGAAACCAGAGCACATACTATGTGTATCACATTCTTGAAGTGGTCTAGAAGGTGGAGGAAATGGGGTTATGGTGATAGATAAAAACTATCAGATCTAATGTATATTGATGGGTTGCAGCAGGGCATTCACACCGCGCAAATAGAGCCACAGAGACAGAATACAGTAATTGTAAACATTTCCCAGAGCATTAGAAACACTGTCTGCTTCACTGCGCGCTGTAGATCAGACCTATATGGAGCGATATGGAATTGTACGCAACGAGGCTGGCAGCAGTGGTAAGTGGAGCATTCCCGCTGCGCTCCGCATCTATGAGGCGCAAGGGTCCCCTGTCCTGCCAAGCTACCTGTATTCAGCAGTGAACACCTGGCGAACCAGAGACCGCACGAGGTACTGGTCCCGAGTCCATTGCGAGGCTGTGACAAGATGGTTGGACTGTCGACTTCTCACGAGTGAATTGTAGCCGCCCAATCGCCTATCGCTACGCCCAAAAGACACGTTCCGCTGTCCGATGAACTCAACACGCGATCCATTCAACCTACGCAGCAAAGCATCCTTCAAGACACCGTCCGCCATTAGCATCCTTCAGAACGCTGCCACCAAGACCGCCTCGCAAGCCGTAGCATCGAGCAAGCAGGCCGTGCAGGCCACAAAACAGGCATTGCAGGACTCAGACATGTCCTTCGCCATCCCGCGCAACGTACCCAACTTCGAGAGCGCGCAACGCAAGTTTGAAGATAATGTTTGGAGCAAGCTTCCAGGAAACGAAAAGGGCTTGCCAATGTACAAAGACAAGCCTTCGGGAAAAGTATACGGATATGGTGGGGCGAGAGGACGGCGAGGGTTCGTGAGGAGTAAGAGGGGAATGGGCTTAATAGCGCTGGTCGTACTGGGGCTCTTCTACTGGTTCGGATGGTCGAGTGGAGGCACAAGCGCGGGCTCGGTACAGGGTGAGCAGGACAGGGGAAAGAACCTAGCATCGGCACTTGGTGGAAGTGCTGCAGGAAAGAAGAGCAAAGTAGACTGGGAGAAGCGGAGACAGGCAGTCAAGGACGCCTTCTTACTGAGTTGGAACGCATACGAGCAACATGGCTGGGGCTACGACGAGTACCACCCGGTTTCAAAGAAGGGACGGTACATGGCTGAGCCGAATGGTCTGGGTTGGATCATCGTGGACGCACTCGACACGCTCATGATCATGAACCTAACCAAGGAATACAACCACGCCCGCGAATGGATATCTACGACTCTGGACTACAACAAAAAGCAGGATGTTAACACGTTCGAGACTACAATTCGCATGCTGGGTGGCCTGCTTTCAGCGCATTACCTACAGGACTTGCTTCCTGGGATGAAACCTTCGGGCGCGAACGAAGAGGATCTCTTCTTGGAGAAGGCTACGGATCTTGCTGACCGCCTCATGGGTGCATATGAATCGCCTTCAGGTGTACCTTGGGCCAGTGTTATCCTTAGTGAATCCAAGGGCGAGGCCTCACACGCCGACGGTGGTGCATCTTCCACTGCTGAAGCGACGACTCTCCAGCTCGAGATGAAGTACCTTGCCTTCCTCACAGGCGAGTCACAGTACTGGACTGCGGCAGAAAAGGTCATGCAGGTGGTCGACAATCTCGGTGCCAAAGATGGATTGCTGCCCATCTTCATCTATGCAGACAAAGGAACGTTCCGTGGCAACGAGATTCGATGGGGCAGTCGCGGAGACAGCTACTACGAGTACCTGCCCAAACAATATCTCCAGACGCAGAAACATGAGCCAGTGTATCAGGACATGTGGAATGAGTCGCTCAAAGGCGCAAAGAAGCATCTTCTTACTTATACAAAGAACAGCCACTTCACTGTCCTGGCAGAGCGGCCCAACGGCATAGAAGGGAGACTGCACCCCAAGATGGACCACCTTGTTTGTTTCCTCCCTGGCACCATAGCCCTAGCCGTCACAAGTGGCGCTACTCTCGCTGAAGCACGCAAGCTGCCCACCTGGAGCAAGGAGCAGGAAGAAGATATCACGCTGGCCCGCGAACTCACAAAAACATGCATGGGTATGTACAAGGTGACAGCCACAGGTCTTGCTCCCGAGATTGCCCATTTTGAGCTCGACGACCCGCCCAAGATGTACCGCACCGAGATTCTTCCTTCGAAATCTGAGCTGGACACCAGCGTTCCAGACGGCGAAGGATGGAAGGCCGATTTCAACATCAAGCCTGCAGACACGCACAATCTGCAGCGGCCAGAGACGGTCGAATCACTGCTGTACATGTGGCGCATCACCGGCGACGAAATATACCGCGAATGGGGTTGGGAAATGTTCGAGGCCTTTGTCAAGCACACTGTCGTTCCCGACAACGGTGGCTTCTCCAGCATTGGCGATGTCACCCAAGTACCTCCACCGACGAGAGACAACATGGAGAGTTTCTGGCTGGTAAGTCATTCCCACGTGATCTTTTTTAATCTAAGAATACATCATTAACCTGTGTGCTTTTAAAAAACAGGCCGAGACGCTGAAATACATGTATCTCCTCTTTTCTCCCGACGACTTCTTGCCTCTGGATCAAATCGTTTTCAACACCGAGGCTCATCCGCTGCCCCGCTTCGACCCCAGCAAGAAACGGTTCAAGACGGGTTGGGAGCGCATACCACGCGATGACAATGGTAATCTTGTTCACAAGAAGGCGTCGTAAAGCATCCTACTCCCAAAGTCACTTTTTTTCTCAATGTACTCGGGCGTGATGCTGCAGATGTGAGGAGTCAATGTGCATCAATGGGCGTTCTGGGTTGTAGCATTTACACGCACGTATTGGAGTTGTGACCGTAGTTGATGAGCATGTGTTTTTTCACATGTTGATATATAACCGTTTTTTATAACCCAACGTCATCTCATTCGATACAGATTTGATTCAGCGGCAATGCTACTGGCAAGATTTCAAGGACGATGCATTACGTTGCGTATGCTATGTGAATATACACATATATATATGCGCGTGGTATATCTCTGCCATGATGAACTCCAGTACCCATGCCCCTCATCTCCTACTAACGTGACGTGCATAACTCGTAACTTGTGACTTATATCTCCTCGTATCCTTTTGTCTGTACATGTACTGGCTCGCGAGTGCCAACAACCGTTGCGGCCGCAATTGAAAGTGTAGTTACGCAGAGGACTCGAAATTGTACCAACCGGTACAGTATAACAGACTTGGTGTGCGAAATGATACTTGTCGTGGGTGCAATCTTCTTCAATAGAATTCAGGTCGCTCCTAGTGCTCCTGTGGTTGCGATTGCGATTGTTCCTCGCCAATGCGTGGCGGGCTCTTGGAGTGTGCAGACGAATTCCTGAAGGGTGAGTGACTACCCCTAGACAAGCTTGACATCAGCTTCTCGGCCTTGATACTCTTCGTCTTGTTGAATACTTACGAGCGTCTCCGCTTCCCCTCATCTCGCCTCTCTTCAATCACCTTGAGCATCGTTTTCCGTCCATCCTTGGCGTTGATGTGTGCGTCACGCATGCTCATACTGACTTTGGTGCTTGCATCTGCTCTAAGCAACCTCTTCAGCAACAAGTGTCTCATAAGAACACAAACAAAAACTCCGCAGTCGCTGCCATTCTCTTGCTGGGGACTGTCTCCCATAGGTATGAACCTTAGTCTCTTTCCGAGCAGTTGTTCCAGCTTCATGGTCGTACTCCGTGCCTCGCGCTCGTTGGCCTGGTTCATGGAATCGTAGTGGAAGGAAACACCGTCGATGATGGAGACCAGGAGCAGAGACCAATGTGAGCCGCCTTCTGCCTGCGTGACATCGACATTGTCGTTGATGGGGAGAAAGACATGCGTTGTCTTGCTAAAGTTCGGCAGGACCTCTTTGAGGGCGAGCGGCTCTGCGGCTTGCATGAGCATAAACGACATGGACGGGCGGAGGAGGACAATGGATGCCTTGGGAAAGGCAATTAGCTCTTCGCGCTCGAGATATTCCTGCCAAAAGGCAATTGCCTGCGGATGGTTTTAGCCACAGCAGCCATGGGAGCGGTGGGCAAGCGTGCACACATTGTCGGTAAGCCAGTCATTAGTCTTGATACTATCAAGATCCGCTCGCGTCACTAGGCCCGTCAGTATTGTTGCTGGCTTAGTTGTTGTATGCGTAAAACAAGGAGTAGATGACGCACACACCCCTCACGTCGTAATCTGTCTACAGTCAGCCGTCGCTCTCTCAGCCAGTGTCGTGGTCGTGACTCACACGAAAGATAGGCCTCATCCGGACTGGGATCTCCCAAGTGCCGCCTCGCCTTGTCCTTGATTCTCGAGAAGGAGCCGGGCATGTTGCACGCGCTGGCGCTGAAGGTGGTGGAAGAGGGGCTGAGGGGTTGAGGGGCGCGGTCGCGGTCGCGCTGAGTGCCTTTTGCAAGGCGGTAAGCGACAGGAACGGTGTGCTAGGAGTCCAGGCCTCGCGGCAATGCAGGGAGACTGGAATGTCGGATGCCTGTCTTGTTGTAGCCAAGGCCGACCAAAAGATGCCGAATATGCCTGCGGGCAATATGCAGGGATGACGTATGCGCGTGCCAGATTGGCATGGTGGGGTACCCCTGCTTGTCCCGGAGCATAAACGGTACAATATATCAATATATACAACTGTGCCTACGGGTGTACATGGGTGAGTTTCGTCAGTACAAACATGGGATGGGATGTTTATCTTGTTTCTATGTATGGCATGTGGCATATCCATACACATACGGCACGGAACCATGTGATTGTTTTGAGCTTACGGCTTGTGTTTTGTTATTCATCCATTTTCTTTTCTGCCTATACATGTTCGTAATCTTCGTCTTTCTCGTGCCAGTGAAACTGTTTTTTTCCTTTTTTGAGATGCCAAGAACTTAACATATGTATACATCATTTAAGCAGACAAGGCCATTTGCTCATGGAAGCTGACCAACAGACTGAGCGCCGTTTGCCTGGCTGTGCTTTCCGAATTGCTCCGGCCTTTCCACCTTGAATAGCCAGTTCTTGTTGTCCTCGATCTTGCCCTGCTGGATTCCCTTGAGAGTCGCGAGGAGCTTCTTGCATACCGGGCCCGGCTCTTGCTGAGCCTCTGCGTAGGTGAACTTGTCGCCCTTTGATTGCATAGTAATAGACTTGATGGGAACTAGAGCTGCCGCTGTTCCGGCAGCCAGAACTTCGTCAAAAGAACTCAGCTCGTCGTAGGGAATCTGGTATTGTCAGCACAATACACGGGCGAATAACTCAAACACCATACCTCGCGAGACTCGGCTTCCCATCCAAAAGATTCGGCGATTCTCAAAACACTGTCGCCAGTGACGCTTTGAATGACGTTCTTGCTGTTGGATGCAACGAGCTTGACTTTGTCGCCGTCCTTCTTGACACCAATGAAAGCCGATGTGGAGAACTCATCAACCACGCTCCTAGTCTTGCTGTCCAAGTGGAGAGTAATGCCATAGCCAGCCTTGTACGCCTTTTCGCTATGCCTCAGCACCGGCGCATAGTTTCCACCAACCTTGGCCGATCCTGTGCCCTCTGGGGCCGCACGATCGAAATCTTCGAGGATGAGAGCGTCCACCGGGTTAGATCCGTGATATACACCAGTTGGGATACAGTAAACGACAAAAGTGTACTCTTGTGGGGGATTCAGACCAAGCTGGGCTGAGCTTCCAAAAAGCAAAGGTCGGATGTACATGGCCGCACCGGTCTCATGGGGTGGTACATAAGCCGCGTTCATGCCCACGGCCAGACTGCAACAGGCAAGGAAGTGCTCTGTCGGCACCTCTGGAATGGAGATGAAGGAGGCTGAATGTTGCATTCGCTCGGCATTCTTGTTGGGCCTGAAGATGTTGATGGTGTTGTTTGGTGCTCTGAAAGCTTTCATGCCCTCATAACACTGCATGCCGTAGTTGAGGCCAGGCGCCATACCGTGGATGCGGAGATAAGGGTCTTCTACAAAAACCGGAGGAGTCCATTTTCCAGTCTCGACCGAGTAATGTGATTCAACATGGCCAGCAACTTGAAATCAGTTAGGACATGGCTTGTTAAATTTACTTTTTTGGGAACACAGAAAGTGTGGAGAGTGGTATGCATGTAGCATCGTCCAGGATCGACGCGCTTTTATTACAATATACCCTGATGCTCTCGAGCATGCATAATCTTGAATCAACGTAAACACTCTAGAATATGACCGTACCTTCTCGGATCTTGAAGCCGACATTGCTCCAGTCTAGAACATAGTTAGCATGAAAAAAAATATTCAAATGCATGTGAGTGGACAGCAGTAAACGTACCAATGGTGTCGACAGGGGGTGGAGGAAAGTCAGACATGATTGCTATGGTTCTAGTGCAGCGTATGTGCGTGGTGGTGCGGTACGAATAGTTATGCAAGGTGGAATGGGGCTCAAAAAGTTTTGATCGCTTTCGGAGGGTCAGTCAGCTTGGCTGGGACTGCGATATCGGTGACGTGCCACCGCCGATATCCTTACTCAGCCGGTGCAATCTACCAAAAGCTGCACAAGTGCTGCTTACTGTTTCCCTTTACAAGTAACGTCAATATTGTTTCGGCTGCGCGGTGCGGCGCTGCATCTCTGGCCCGTACCTGCAGCATTCCCCGCATAGTGGCACCACCCGAGCGTGATGCGCCGGATGTATCCTTTCTTGGCGTAATCTGAGGCATCGAGGACGTGGCTATCTGCAATAGCGCCAATATCACCTCGACATACCATGAAACACAACTCTTCGCCCTGAGCAAGCTGTTCCCTCTGCTCCAAATCCTCCGAAGCATCAATTTCATTATGCTCCGTCTGGCCGGCCCCCAGGCGCGGTTCGCTGTCCTTGCCGTGCTGGCCATGGCCCTCTGCTCGTTCTTCTTACTTGGACCCTATAAAGTGACGCCGGGCCACTCCATCCACGCCGCGGCAGGGAGAGATCTGGGACACAGTAGCCAAAGCCTGCTCACAGGGCACGCAATTGCGCCAAAACTGGGGAACGCAACGGCAAAGTATGTTGGTCACGCTTGCGGTCGGCAGCGAACACGTATCACAAGAGCTGAGCTGACGCGCAATCTTCAGAGCAGAACTCGGTCGCGCGGCCTGGAAAGTCCTTCACACAACGTTCGCCCGCTTCCCCGAGAAGCCTACAGAGGAGGAGCAAGAAGCACTCCGGTCATACGTACAACTGTTCCAGCGCCTCTACCCTTGGTATGTCTCTCGGGATACAGGGGTTCACCGTAGGAGTCACGCGTAAGCTAATCGCAGGCGTAGTGGAGAATGCGCAGAGCATTTCGGACAAGTGCTAGCCAAGTACCCTCCCCAGGTCTCGTCTCGGACAGCGGCAGCCATGTGGGGCTGCTACGTACACAACATCGTCAACAAGAGGCTGAAGAAGCCCGAGTTCAACTGTGAAGACATAGGCGACGCATACGATTGCGGTACTTGGCTCTTCGACCCTCTACATGTTGCTTTGTGCGTACTGATGCTTTGGACAGGATGCGCAGAATAATCGTCGTCTACAGCCAAGCGTCGGGAGGGCTGATCGGATTGGACAATGGCACAGCGGTGTGGAAGTCCGGGTGACATGGACTACAGTACTAGAGGACAAGGGAGAGAGAGACACGCTGGGGGCAAGTCATGAGCCATGGGATATGCGCATGGCAGAGCACCCTTGCTGCGTATCACTATCAGATACCAAGAAATGCAGGCGCCATTGTACTCGGCATGCGGGTCAGGGCTGAAGAGAGCGTCGCCAGCTCCTCAACAACCAGCATATTGTCCGAGACAGATGACGCCGCCCTGCAAGCAGTAGGTGTAATGGTAACAAAGTTGGCGGGTACCTCGCTGCGCCGCCAGCCGCAGCTAAGGACTGGGGAGGAGAAGCCAACAATGGACTTGGGCTGCTGGCGCACTCTCTTCCAGGCCCCCGGTAGATCACATAGGCGGGTCAGCGGGGTTGGAAGCGGCAATGTCTTGGTTGGAGCATGGTGGTGGTGTGCAGAGCTGGACTCGAGATTGGCCTAGGCAGAGCCTAGCGAATGGCTGTCCAAGTGATTGGCCTTCTGACAGGAAGAGCCCTGGTCGGACAACCGCCACACAGGCCTGGCTGGCGCAGGAGAGCCATGGTCTTATCGGCGACGGCGGACCATGGTATGGAGCAAGTCAATCTACGCGCAACAGCTGTCTGTGTCCCGCCGTGCCCCTCTCTTTCTGTCTGTGGCTGCTCGCCGTCGTGCCCGCTGTGCCCGCTGTGCCTCCCCCTTGAGCGCGAGCCGACGGCACCCAAGTACGTCATGGCCGTTGGCGGCGCGTGCGGATGGACGAACCACGCACGCAGCGACAGACCGTGGCAGCCCACCTGTTCGCCAGGGCGCGTGGCTTGGGGCGGGGAGCCAGTGGTGGGCGCTAGAGAGGGCTGCATGCAGCGCAGCGCAGTGGCAGGTCGCATGATGTATTTTGGGATGGTCGCGAGGCCGCGCTTCGGCAGGGGCCCTGTTCCCGAAGCAACCTAGCGCATGCTAGCTTTTGTGTTATCCAAAACATCTGAAACCTTCCTTGGATCAGCACCGAGGGGTGATAACGACGCCGCGCCCCCTCAGCACACCGACTCTTTACTCTGCTCCTCCACTTGCTGACTGCCAGCTGTTCACCGCTACTTGTTCTGCTACGTCGAAACCCGTCCTGCCGCCATGGTCTCCTTCTCCTGCGAGGTACTTGAGCGCCCTCTCCAGTTTTGCCCTGCGCCCTCAATCGGGACCCCTCCCCTGGACATGCATTGGAAGCTGACAGTACCGGTCTAGGGCTGTGGAGACGTCCTCACAAAGAAGAAGCTCGATGGCCATCGCAACCAATGCTATGGCGCGACCTTTACCTGCCTCGACTGCATGGTCCACTTTCCCGGCACCTCCTACAAGTCCCACACGGTACGCACTGCGCCGTCGTCGTCGCCTTCTTCATGCGCTCCTGTCGCTGACTGCCCTCCCCTAGTCCTGTATAACCGAAGACCAAAAGTACCAGGGCAAGCTCTACAAAGAGAAGAAGAAAGGCCCACAGCCCAAGAGAGACAGCGCATACCACGACAACTCGCAGGCCCTCACCCCGCACAATGCCTACGCCCAAGATGCGCCCGCCGAAGACAATGCCGTGGCCGTTGTCGATGCCCCGCCTCGCGCGCCTACTCCTCCTCCAGCAGCGCATTCTCTAGGCTACCATGAGCAAGCAGCCATTGAAGCCCCCAACGTTTTCGACTTCCTCGACCCCTCCTCGACGCCCATCGCTCCGCGAACGACGGCGCCCGTCAACGAAGCGCGCATGCTCGAGGATAGGCAGCCGCCTGCGTACGAAGACCACCACATGCCAGCCATTGCCGATGTCATGAAGTTCCAAGTGGCGGATGACGACGAATCATTTGCGCAAAACGGCTTCTCCCACGGCGTCAACCAAATCCGCCCCTCGCGAGAGCAATGCGATTCGTACACCACGCCCGCGCCCAAGGCTAAGCACTCGAGAACCAAGTCGCGTGACACAGATGTCGAGACCACAACAAAGAAAACCGATCGCAAGCGCAAGCGGAACTCGCCTTCGCAGCTTGATCTGTCGCTGATTCGAGCCCAAGATGAGAAGGACACTGCCATGACTGACGCGCCAGCAACGCTTCACACCGGTCTTACTGGAGGGCTAAGCAAACTTCTTGCCCGACCGGAATTTCCCCCATCGCCAGACGATTCGGGTGACTATGCAAACTCTCCGCTGAGCCCCATGAAACGCGCCAAGCAGGGCAACTCGACAGCACTCATGCGTGTACAGCGAGAGTACGAGGAAGAGCAACAAAAGAAGGAGAAGAAAGACGCAAAGGCACGAGAACACACGGAAAAGAAGGATAAGAAGGACAAGAAGGACAAAGACCGTGGCCGCGAACGTGACCGAAAGGAACGCAAGTCCAGCGGTACCCTTGTGAAGATTCGATCCAAGAAGAAGCGCGAAGATTCTTCCACCGAAGTGCGCCGCATCCGCCGCAGGCAGTACTCTTCTTCTGTTTCGCCACCGCCTCAGGATCGCAAAGTCATCAAAGCCATCGAGTACAACCGTTCTGCCTCCAATTCGCCCGAGCCCAATGGCGATGGCCAGCTGGTTGTGCGTCCCAGTGGGGACGTTGCGCCTTTCTCGGGAGACTTTAGCGCCCGCGCAGGACTGTTCATGTCTTTCATCACGAAGGGGCCCGACTCTGAGCGCGGCATGAGCGTCAACAAAGCTCTGAAGCGCTACCACCGCGAGCGCAATGAGCGTTTTGATCGTGTGCCCTCCAAGTCCGAAGAAGAGAAGGAGCTCTGGAAGGACCTGCGCCTTCGAAGGAACGACCGGGGTGAGGTTGTTCTCTTCTTTGCCCCGGCCGAATCCTCCTGACTAGAGGGGCATCTCGACATCATCGTCCGCATGCGTGCATGGTCATGCTCCGATCCGGCACCTAGTCAAGGCTCTGACGACATGATTGATGTCTGAGAACTAATGGTCCAAGGAGACGTCTTTTGGGGCATGGGAGATTGGTCATCGACTCGTCGGCGATGGCGTTCTTCCACAACACTTTTCTTCCTTCTACGATGATACCCGGCTTCCAGGTCATTGGCGATTTGGTTGGGCTTGGTGCATATGCTGTTACGTTTTTGTTCATGTTCATGTCAATGTATTCTTTCCTGGTTGTTGTATCGCCTATCATTCTATTCTTACGGCCGTGGCTCGTTTTACTTTTGTTGGTTTGATATCTTTTGGCCAAACCACCTGCCCTAATACTCTACGGGCCGGGCCCGCTCTGTTGTCGACGTTGCGTTTCTCAAAATAAAATCATGTCAGCGTTCATCCATAATGCCGCACCCACCTGGTGAAGACGTGTTGCAAATGAAGCTTGCGGGATTGTTACCCGCGTCTAGGGCAAGAGAATGAGGCTTCCTAGCTGCTTTCCAAACTCGTGTATCACTTAGCGCAGGACAATGCGTTTTGCTTATAGCATCCTTCCTCTGCTGAGTATTGACAAGACGGCTAAGAACCAGGCATTCTGTCAGGCTGTTTTCCTGCTTGGCCCACGTCCAGGGTGACGGAGTGCTGGTAACGAGGAGCCACCTTTTGCTTGATCCGGTTTAGCGGCTCGCTTTCCCCTGTCGCTGCTTCTCCTCATACACCTAACGCATGTGGACCGACTGCACGTACTGTACCAGAAACAGCATCAGGAACAGGCACAGTCTAGCCGAGGCTCCCGTTCCGCCCTTGATAGCCACATGCCGTTACGAGAGAGATGAGCAGCCGACGTTTCTTTGCCAGCAAAGCCCTAGGCGGGTAGACACGATGTCTTCTTACTCGGACGTGGTGAGCGGAGGCCCAATCAAGCTCCAGCCCATTCCTGCAGGCGACAGGGCAACCGCCCTTTGTTCAGTCTCGAGGACTCAGTAATATCTGGTACGCTGTGGGGGGCTTGGAACCAGAGTAATTCCCAGAGGTTTGATACGTCGTTTGCGGAGGCGCACATGCACAACCCCACGGCCGTGCGCTACTACGGTCCTCCACAGCCACGAAGAAGAAGGCGAAGTCTTCTAGATGCATGGCTCGTCCAATATGGTTCAATCCAGCACCACAGGCGTTGAACCCAGTCGATCCATCCCGCATGGCGCGCAGCTCACGTCTCAGCCTGTGATTTGACGTTTGACGGGCAGCACACGGCGGGGAAGACTGCCGGCAGCACGGTGACTCGACTACCACAGATTCAGTTGACCGGCGGCCATACTGCAGACCCGTGCATGGTCAGATGGCACTGCCCGCCAGCCCCAAGACATCATAGCTTTGACACAGCACTCTGCGGGCATTAACAGCCTGCGGCCGTTTACACACGCTTTTCGCTAATTGACTAATGAACAGCTCGAACGTGATAACGCCGTCGCCAACTACTCGTCAATTGCCCTGTCGGCCTCTGATGCAAGGCAACGAGCGCCGAGCGCTCTCAGCCGTGTTTTGGAGTCTGCCTCAAGTCGCCCGCAACAATATAACTGCCACTCCATTTCGGCCTCGCCCACATTGCACACACTCTGGTTCTGTTTCCTCGAGTTTCAGGCATCCCACGTCTACGCGTTTCTGCGACCCCTTCGCATGAGCCCCCTAGCAGATGAGTGAACCTACGAGGTCCTCATCCATATCCGACCTCCGCTCCTCCAACCAATCAGCATATCTCGCAACTGCGTTTGACTCCGGCATGTTCCATGCTCAGTATGGCCGCTCACCAAACGAAGCTTGGCAAGACCTCATTTCTTGGGACGACGAACTGTACGATCCTTTTTTCCAGGGCGAATCAGACTACAGAGATGCACAGGGCGGAAGCTTCAGTGCAAGCTCCCAGCTTTCGGGAAGCTACACATCTGAACCGCCATATGTAGTTTCGAAAGCTCCCTCCGTCATCGACGTACCGCCTTCGCTCGAGTATACGAATGCCTCTGCCTCGCCGTCTATCCTAGATGAGCAATCTTCCTTTGGCTATCCGTTTAGTGCCTCGCCCTCTTTCGACAAGCCGCCGGCTTCTCCGCTAGCCATTCCTCGAGACAACCAGTATTATGGGTCATTTGGCGCGTCCGATAATGCACTTCTATCCCCATTGGGAAATATCACAGAATCACCCATTCTGGACACACGCTATGAGCGTATCCCAGACGCCTTTGCATCACCAACAAATTCGTTCGAAAGTATGACCGAGACAGTCTTCAATCCTCATGTCACGGGCTCGTCCCATTCGTTCAGTGGCTTGGACATGAGAGCTTCCAGAGCCTTCTCGAATTGGTCTTCTTGGTCGGACCAGCCGCGTATCATCGAACCCATTGCCGAGGATGATGGCGGAAGAGCAGAAGCCGCTCCGATCCCTATCCCACAGCCCCTCTCTCAGAGCTACAATTCCATATTTTCGTCACTTCTGCCACTAGAGGGCGGCATTGAGCTGCACAGCCACAGCAGAGCCATAGCAATTCCGGACGCCGCTCGGAGGCCTGCAAGCTACAACAACCGGACGAACAGCTCAGGACCCACACGAAGGGCGCCGCCCATTCTGTCAGTGTCGCCCCTAGCTTCACGTCACCCTCGAGCTGCTGCTCTGTCCAGAACCGCTTCACTCTCTCGGCGCAAAAGCTCTACACCATCACCTACATCCGACTCTTATGCATGGGTTGCCTATCAACCTAATCCACTGACAAACAGGCTAGCACCCACAACGACTGATGGCACGTCTGGAAGAGCACCAAAAGGGCGCAAAAGGGCTCTCACACCAGAGCAACGACGTCATGCAGCGTTGATGCGGATCGTCCGAGCTTGCTCAAATTGCCAAAGACGTAAAGAAAAATGTGATCCGGGCATGCCGTGCAAAGCGTGTCTAGAACACTATAAAGGAGACCTGGTCAACCATCCATGCCGTGATCACACGCTCAGGGACTTGTCGGGAGCGTTTCTTTCCGATCGACTAGGGTGGCACCCAACAGCTCGAAGTTTAGAGTCATTTGTTCCAACAGGCCACTTCAAAATCCTCACGGATGTCACGTTCACCGTCCCGCTCAACTTTGGCTTTGGTCCGGCGTTTCCGGTCTCTGTAAATGCCGTCCAGCTTGATGAGCATCCCCTGGTACATGACCACATTGTCTACTCGTGGCCACCCGAGCCGTTCTCGGGACCACCGCACAAGCACGCTGTCCTTCCAGCTGTCTTGTGTCCAGATGCTCAAGCCAATCTCTGGCAGACACTGGATTCGCATCTGTCATTGCTTGTGACGCGCCATTTTTCAGCGTTTCCGCTATACTGCTCTCCTCTGAGAATCCTGCGCGAAGTGTACATCTTCTCGCGCTCTCTTCCAGCAAATACTGCACACTATCAGGTACTACACGAAGCTCTCAAGCTTCTTGTGCTTGTTCATGTTGGTGGAGACATCACGCTGCCGGCGCGGTCAGAGAGCCCCGTTCTGACACAGCTCATCTGCAGCACAATGGATATCGCCGAGGATCTCACTCCAACACCATGCTTCATCCGCTCACAGTTCGGCGCAATGATGCCGGATCTCGCTCATAGCCTCATGAAAAAGGTACTCTCGTCACTGGAACAATTCCTGCTTAACAAGGACTGCGATGAGTGGCCCATTGCTCTTGCAGTCCTCATCACTGTTCTCATGACAGTGGAGTCGGTCCACTATCACGCAGCAAAATTACCCTACCACAACTTGTACGGCGCGACCAGCGCGTCCTCGAGTGCCGAGGAGGACCTGGCGTTCAACGAGCAAGGCGTCACAGAGCTTCTAGATCTCTATAATGCATGCTTTTCGGGCTGTCACGCTAGACTCCGGCTCGACTGGGAGGGAGAAACGTTGCAACCTCCCATAGCGAGCACGCCTACCGACAAGTTCATCCAGGGCCTTCAGACGGCCATCAGACAGGCCAACAACAAGGGGTATCTTGCGAAGAAGTCAAAGGAGACGAGACAAGACGATGATATGAGTTACTTCTTCGACAGGCTTGTCGCACGCCTGTTGAAGCCGTGACATGGTGCCGCTGTTGCATCATTGTTAATTGCTGCGAAACGGCACTTTTCCAGCATATTCTGGAGCGGTTATGTGTTTCTTTGTTTCATTTTTTTTCGATGTTTTCACGACACTGCAATACCCTTTCTCCTGATATCCTATTATAGACGAATTTTTCCTTTCCCTCATGATGACGATGGAACGGCCTTTTCTTCTCTTCACGATTGATGCTTGCGTTTGCATATTGTCTTGTTTTCATTTCCTTGACTAGACTGTTCACGGCTGCGGCCTGTTGTAAGTTAGTGTACGAAAGGAGGTATTTGAAAGTATAGAAATAGGCTTTTTACATACCATAAACTTTTTCTTCCATATCTTTCATATCTTTTTGAATTCATGTTGTGATGCGCGCTCGTCTTAACTCGTAATGTAGCATTCTGAAGACAAAAGCCCCACCCAACCTGCACAAAACCAGTGTGATGTGTATACACTTTTACTGGGGAATAAAAGCAATTCCCTGAGATGTTGAACTTTTCCTCATTGCCATCTGTTTTCTGTGCCGCTCATGCCTGTGAGCCAGATAGCGCGTGCGACACGGACACGAAGCACCACTTCAAGCTCATCCAGCCGGCTGCACAAGCCAGCAACATGAAAGCAGCCATAGCGACAATGACACGACCTCGCATCTCGAGGGCATCGCCCACCTCGAGCTTGGCCACCTTGCGTATCTTCTTATGCAAATGCCATGATTTTCTCTTCTTACTGGGCTGCTTCTCTCGGCCTTGAGGGTCGGGCCTTGGCGAAATAGCATCATGCGGCTCTGCATGTGGGGCAGCGGTGTGTCTGTGGTTCCAGGTCGAGTCGTGCGGGTCTTGGTAGGGCTCTGGGTCGAGCCATCGCGAGGGGACGAGATAGGTCAGGAGCGAGGTTGCTGGCGCATGTTCTTGGGCGCGGCGGGCGCGGTTCCGGTAGTTTACCAGGAAGAGCGAGAACAGGAATGATGTGAAGAACAAGGGGATGAGGATGATCTTTTTGTTGGAAAAAAATTTAAATGTTATCAGCGTGCGCGTGTTGCTGGCTATGATTATAGCCTGGGGTATGTAGATCCGTTTAGCTTACCCGGGTCAGAAGAGGCTCCGTGGTATCATCTGGCTCGTCCGCCGGGGAGGATGGGGCAGATGGTATCGGGGTTGCTGCAAGTTGCTCGAACGGGTCTGGCTTCTTCTTATGCCTCCGTCGCGCAGATGGCGGTGATGGCGAGGGCGGAGGACTTGGTGGGTAGTGCTGTGTTCGGGCGTCTGCTGCAGCCATGTCGATTCCTAGCGTGTTCACCCAGCTGTTTTTGCACAGGTATGGGAAACTAAAGACAATGCGGCTTGGATTCGCTACAATGCCAGTCTGCGCGCGTGTGTGCAGCGAGCCAGTAGATGCCCTGGCTAATGTCTTGGTGCAATGGGCAGATGGGCAATGATGGACAATAGCGCTGGTGGAATAAAATGTCGCCAACACCAACACAGGTCACAGTGACGCAGTACATCCACTGAACCCTCTGTAGGGCTGGTCCCGCCCGCTACGCAATGACGTCTTGACCGTCCCTGGCGGGTCGAGCACCTCGTCAAAGAGGGTCACGGGTGGACTCGCGCGGGGGAATACGCGTATTCGTATACACGGAAGAACGGGCGCCTCCGGCTCCGACATAGCCACGTCGCGCCATGGTGCTTTGGCCGTGTGCAGGCATGTGAGAGAGAATGACTGCAGCTTTCCTCGACTCGCCAACTAATCACATCCCGTATCCCGGCCTCATCTATGGCCCAAAGGAGAACGGCTCGACCGTAAGTCCGCTACACCCGAGGGTCCGAAAAAGCCGTCGACGCAGAAACCTGGCTGCCTGGCGGACCCCAGGTTGTATAAGGTCGCGGAGAGGGGACCGGTTCATAAGCAGTAGTCCCTTCATGATTAAAACGCCCCATTACTCAGCTGCGCTTGCTGACCTAATCCGTACTCTTCCGACGGACGAAAACTATGTCCGACCGACCATCCTCTCAGTAGTGAGACAATAGCAGCAAGCAACAGCTTACCATCCTTTTTTTTTCTTACGTCCACGGATCTCCTTCGTCTCTTTGCGTAGTGGGATTTCCCATCCATCCTGCCGAGCATCAAGGCACGTCACGTTTATATATCAACAACCACTTGTCAGCTGGACTGCCTTTGGTCCAGCACCTGTTTCGGACGAATTTCTCGCGGGAACTAGGCACCATCATCCGTGAGAGTGGGACACACAGCACACCCTCAACATGCCGAAGGAGGAGACGTTGCCGACGCGCAAGAAGATGCGTAAGGGCACGCATAGTTGCTTTGAATGTAGGTCGACCCTGTTGCCACTCGACGAGATAGCTACCTTTACATTATACTGTTCTACAACACTCATGCACCAATCCCACTTGTGCATTGTCCTGCTCGCATCCGTCTTGCCTTCTGCTCCCCCATAATTCGTGTGTTGTTCTACTTTTCTAACCCTTCTTGTTCCCTTTCAGTTTTCTAACGGCAGAGCAGGTCGTCGCCGCAAGATCAGATGCATCTTTCAGCCTGATAATCCGGACGTGTGCTCGGAATGTTTCGCACGTGGCAACAGGTGCATCGATCAAGAGCATGCCAACCCAGACATCATCGTCGACCATAGAAAGAACCTTCGTGAGAGGGTCTCACGCCTGGAATCTCTGGTCGACGCATTGCTAGAAGATAAGACAATCAAGTCAGAAAGCCGTAGTCAAAGCGTAGTAGACACATCATCACCCAAAGGACTCCATAACTACACGAAAGACGGCCTCCCACCAACCCCCCTTTCTTCGGAATCGCCGACCAACACTTCCAAGTCTGCGAACAATCGATCTGCTCTCCCTGATCGAGGCCACCATGTACCTATTCTATCTGTCTTTGAAGACGCGCTCAACGATGCCGAAGCGCAAGCAAAAGTCCTCAATCCCCTGCAGCAGTCCTCATCACCGAAGCCCAATCAGGTAGAGGAAGAGCGGTACACTGTAGAAAACAGGAACGACGAGGATATCGCAACTGGCGACTCAAGCGCAAACTCCGCAAAGCGAGAAAAGGCAAAACAAGCACTTATCGCGGTACTGCCTCCGTATCAGCAACTCGCAAAGATACTCAATTCCAATTGTCAATGGTGGGAAATGTGGCGCCGCAAGTGCAGCGGAACATCTGGCCCCAATCAAACGCTGTCTCAGTTCGCTGCGCAGGCCTTGACGACTGGAAACGTCGGGGCGATTGCTATAGTTGTTTTGTCAGTTGGCATTTGCGCTTCGGAAAACGGTGACGAAGTGCACCGGTACTTTGACACTGTTGACAGATGGTTCCTGTCCGACGATGAATATGCTGCTAGCCTCGAAGGGCTGGAGTGTCTCGTCCTAAAGTCCAAGTGGTACGCCGACGTGGGTCAACCGCGACGGGCCTGGATTGCGTACCGCAAGGGCTTAATGTATGCCCAGCTCATGGTGGGTTCACTAGTCTCCAAGTACGAATCTGATAGCTGACAAAGGTTAGGGTCTTCATCGCAAGCGTACCAGCTCTGTAACCCACGAGAGCATATGGTGGGCTCTGTACCATGGCGATCGATTCCTGTCTCTTCTGCTCGGCCTCCCATATGGCATCAACGACGCACACTGCGACCTGACGCTGCCGGAGAATGGAGAAGACAGATACATTCACCCCATGGTTGCCATGACCAAACTATCACAGCTTGCAGGCCGAGTCATTGACCGCAACCAAGGCGTAGCCGAACAATCGTTTGCATGGGCACTACAGCTTGACCAAGAGCTCGAAGATTTGTGGAAAAGGCTGGATCCTGCATGGCTCGACTTCGGTGAGCTTCTAGCGGATGCGAACGCGAATACCGCAGAACTACGCGAACGCATTATGGGCCAGATGGTCTTTCATCAGATCCGCGTTTACCTCCACCTGCCTTTCATGCTGAAGTCGGCATCGAACTCGCGTTTCACCTACTCGCGCAACGCAACATTGAACGGCTCACGAGAGGTTCTGCGCCTGTACCAAACCTTGCGAACTGGCGGTGTAGAGCCACTCTACGAATGCAAGGCCGTTGACTTTATCGGGTTCACAGCCGCGGTCCTCATACAAATCGGTCTGCTCTCGAGCATGCAAGGACATTCTGCCAACCCCAATGCCAGTGAGATTGAGAAAGACGTCCGCCTGATTGAAGCCAGCATCGACATCTTCCGCCGGGCTTCGAGCGAAAAGGGAGGCAACGTCGCCGCGCAATCAGCAGATGTGCTAGAGAAAATGATGAACAAGTACAAGGGCATAAGCAACGAGCTGGACGAATCATGCTCTGGAGCATCCAACTTTGTGATTCCGTACTTTGGCACCCTTTCCATCAAACGAGGTGGCCAATTAGTAAAGCCTCCGCAGCCGCCAGCTACAGTGCGCACACCCAGCACCGTGAGCTCAAGATCTCCAGTCACGTCACAGCAGTTGTACACGCCCACGTCGGAGCGGCCATCCTCCACCTCGGATGTCTTCTCCCAACCCACAAAGTCCGTCAACGTCACGCCCAAGACGTCCATATCCACCGCCACAGGTACCACGGGCTTCGGCTTTGGCCAGTCGCCCTTTGTCTCCTACGACGGCTTCTACAACTGGAACAACCTGAATGCTGACGATGCCTCGACTGCAGGCGCCTCAGCCTTTGCCTCCCACATCAACGACGACACCATGGCCAACTTCCAGCTGCCGACGAATAACTTCTCCTGGCAGAACATGCCCATGGATATCGACCAGGATTGGTCGTGGTTCCTGAACGATGCACAAACTACACAGAGTGTCGCTGCCGGTGCATCAGCTGCCCCGGCTGTGCCGCTTGATGTTTTCAACACCCAAGGCTTTACTGGTTTTGGTTGATGAGAAACATCAATAGGGGGTTATATGCAGAAGAAGAGTGGAGCGAGTTTTTTTATTCTCTTTTGGAAAAGTGTATAGCTTTTCTTGCTTTCTTGCTTTCTTTCTTTTTTTCTTCGTAGTTTAGATTTCACGTCTTTCATGACGGCCCTTTCGCTTACGGTCGAAAGAGAATGGGAGGAGAGCACTGACTGTACAATACCAGCGTACATTTTCACCATAGTGTGATTTATTTGATTGAATTTGGTTTTCCAGCATTGCATATTTGGTGCATATATGGAGACTAGATACTTTGGCTTGGTTGTGGGGGATAGTGCTCGAAAGTCTTTCTTACGTTTACCACTTCCATGGTACTACTAGAGAGCAATGTACACTTACAATGACCAGATAACAATTCTTCCGTCTACACCAGTCGAGCTGATCTTGCTGACACCGCTGCCACTCTCCTCGAAGCTACGAATAGTGTTGATGGTGTTCTGGTGCACAGTCTTGAGCTTGGTGTCATCCGTGCCCGACTTGCCCTTGAGATCCATCTGCCTGAACATGTTCAGTGCGCTCTCCTCGCGCTGATCCGCAAGGCCAGGTCGGCTCTTTGACTCCAAGCTGCCAGTCAGCTGCCAGCCAGATTCGTTGCCCTTGAAACGGAAGGCCTCGCAGTTGTATCCAGCAGCGATGATCTCGTCTTCTGAGCTCCATAGGAGCGACATGAAAGGCAACACCTGTGTGCTCACGCTGACAATGGCGCGAGGGGGTTGTTCAGGACCGCTGGGGTAGACGACAGTAAGGGTGCTGTCGTGGGCGGCAAAGGCAAGGGCGTTGCCCGAGGGAGAGAAGGCGACGCTGTGAATCCATCCTGCAGTGCTGTTCAAGTACTCGCCGCACACGGTGTTGAAGGGGAGACGCTCTCCCCATGCAGAAGGCTCCGGGCGCTCGTCGACACCCTTGATGAAGGAAGAGAGCACGCGAGCGTGTCCGTCGGTGGAGCCTGCCGCGAGCAGGACCGAGTTGGGGTGCCATGAGACACATGTGACGGTCGAGCGAATGGGCTTCTTAATGTGCTTGGAAACCCACCAGTTGTCTTCCTCTTCAAAGTAGCACACGGGGATCAGGCGGGCACCGGATCCCACGGCAAACTTGGTCTCGGAGGGAGCCCAGCGAACGCAGGTAGCGGCCCGGTTGATACGGAGGAGCACCAATGTTGGCTTCCAGCCCTGTGGTGAAGGCTCCCACACGTAAGCATTGCGGTCTGTTGCGTTGTGTCGTTAGCTGCCTGATGCCAACAAGCCAGAAAACAGAGCGGCAGCTCCAAGCTTTACTTACCCTGCGAACAAGTCACAATCTTGCCAGAGTTGGGCGCAATGTCCACACCCGTGACCGTCTTGTCGTGACCCGTCAGTTCATCCTTGAGCTTGTATCCGTTGCCGCTCCTCTGGAAGACGTCGACGTTGTTCTCACGGGCAACGGCGAGCGTTTGGCGGTCGGCGGAGAAGGAGTGATCCGCAATGGGAGAATGAAAGAGATGGTGAACTTCGGGGCCAGACATGATGTTTCTTGTCGAGGGTAAAGGCAGTGCAGGTAATGAGTGTGCAATAGGAGACTCTCTACTACTGCAATTGGGGAGTTGGGTTGGTTGAAGCAGTGGAGCTTGGGCTGAGGGGGCCTTGGGTGACGTGGGGCTCTGCGAATGCAACGGGGGCGCACGGGCGTCTTTCTTGGCTCCTCCGAAAAGTTCACGGCGACCGCAGGTCAAGCGTAAACCGTGAATTGGGAGGGAAGCAAGGACAGCGACATCTGCACAGTACGATACAACCCAGACAGCTCTCGGATTCTTTGCTAAGATATAAACAAAAAAGGTCTTCGCTCAACGACCGCCATCATGATCCTCAGGCGCCCACTTCTCAATGCGACCTCCGCCGCCGTATCAATACCAAAAACATGCGTGCGCAACCTCCAACACTCAATTCCTATGCGCCCGGTGCCCAAGCCAATACCGTTTATCCCTGACCATACGGCCTTCCTCAGCGCAATTGGCCGCGGCCTCTCCGCACACGCGACCAAGATCCCCTCATGGGAAGCCCTCTTCACACTCACATCGCCGCAACTCAAGGAGCTCGGTGTTGAGCCCGCACGATCAAGGCGATACCTGCTGCACTGGCGGGAGAAGTTTCGAAACGGCGAGTATGGCATTGGCGGAGACTGCAAGCACGTCACAGATGGGGTTGCGGAACTGAAAGTCGTCGAAGCACCGGTGCTGCCAAATCCACAGCTCGGTAACACAATCAGCCCTCGCTCCGCGGCTGCAACGGCAACTCACGACCCCGGAACGAGGAAGCTGGTTGTCAATGTACCGGTCGGCGCGGAGGAGCCCTCAGAGCCTGTTGAGACGCTGCCAAAGGTCCAGGGTGTGGTGGTAAAAGGCGCCAACACGATCAAGGGCAGCTTCGTGGAGCCTGTCAAGGGAAGCGGTGGGCTTCGTGCTAGGATAAGACTCCAGGAGGGTATCTGGGAGGAGAGGAGGGGCCACAAGGTTGATGGTGGTGAGAGAAGAAAGGCCGAAGTGCGGGCAAAGAGGAGGGCAGCTGAGAACAAGGAGAAGGCGCGGTAGGCTTAGGGAATACAAGTTTTTCCAGAGCAGACCAAGATGTATTTGCTTGTACTATGAATGTTTATACTATCTAAAGATGTGTATGTGTACGACTCTTGAGGACCGATAATCACAGTGCAGGTGACTCTAGTACAAGTACTGTACAACAAGACTATGCGCTTTCTTCACTGCAGCCTCGGGTAAGAAGAATATTCGTTCATAGAACAAGTGACCCTAGTGCAGCCCGCTTAGGAAAAAAGGAACGATTCAAAAACACGAACTGCATGTTAAACTCACTAGTCTGCCGATCATGCAGCTACTTTCAGCAGATAAGGCAGTCTGCCCTAGGAAAAAGCTGCAGCTGCATAGTGTCAGGGGCGTACATTAGTTACAGGCCAGACAGGCGGGGTACATTTCGTATGTTCAACTACTGCATTATCATGATCCGTTCGCCAGGACCCTTTTTTCTTTTTCGTCTAGTCTACCATATCAACAAGTTTCGCATTCCGCATAAGAAACTTAGTTCCAATCAGGCTGACAACTAAGAAACCTTTTTCCAAAAGAAAAGGAAAAGAATCCAGTACCCTCCAAGTGCAATCCACTGAGGTTAGGCGATATATTTCACAGGTACACTAAACACTTATCTCCAAGAAAGTAAAAAAAAAAGAGTTAGCAAGTGCCTTTCCATACAAATAGTAAGATAGACAGGGAGAAAGAATATTATCAAACAACTCAGACATAATTGTCTTTTCTCGCACACCGATAACCACACCCCCACTCTCTCCTATGTAAACATGTAAGGCACAGGAGGAGGGAGGGGGCTATCTACTACGCAGTATCTGAGCGAGGCACGTAGAAAACCCGATAAGAAGGGTCAAGCACCCCATTGTCATCATGGCTGATAGTATGTATGTTTTTCCTTTGCGGAAAAACACAGGAAGTTGTAGAGAAGAAACTGATTGAACTTACATTTGTCATGTTTAGCTTTGCCTTGTGCTTTCTACCTGCAACGTGAAGTATGTGAGAGCAAGGCTGTTCGAGATAAGGAGGGGTAGGAAGATGCACAGAGTGCGCGTGTGGGAGAGAGATCAAAAGTGTCTACATGAAAAAGGAGCACTGCCGCTTTTATGTGATGCGGGTAGGACGCAGGGTGAATTCAAAAAGGGTGAAGGGTGGAAAGTGAAGTGAAGTGTTTGGGTGTAGCGACTTGGGCATCAGTCTAACCCCACTAGCGTGTCGCGTCTTTGGGACTCGGGGCTTGGGCGGGAAGACTTGCAACAAGACTCGAGCTTATACATGATTTGTGTGCATTAAATACACATTGTTGGCTAAATGATCGCAACGCCTAAGCCTATTGACGTGGTCAGCATATTACAGGTATAGCACATGCCTGTATCAGCAAGGTTGCAAAATCACTTGTTACATTGACCACAGTCTAAAACAAACATAGCATATCTAGAAATCTACCAAACTTTTAAACAAACATGCATGTACCACTCTTGCCACCGCGCAACTAGCCATTACACAAACAATAAACCATCTATCACGCTGATCGTATGTCCACAACATTTACATGCCCATGAGAGCAGCGGCGCCAGGCTCGCTACACACATACACGACGTCGTGGCTATCACTGAAGCCGTTGAAGCGGGTAGCAGAGCACTTCGTATATGCGCCCATCTCCTCAAAGTAAAGCCAGTCGCCAACATCGAGCAGCTCCGGGAAGGTGCAAGAGGAGGAGATGACGTCGATGCCATCGCAGGTTGGGCCCCAAATAGAGTACTCAACCTGAGAAGGACTGTCGTAGCCTGAGCGACGGACATCGTACAAGACGTTGCTGCCGTTCTTCAAGACACGCGGTACGGGGTGCTGATGGTCGAAGATGATGCTCGAAAAGTTTCCGTAGACACCATCATTCAGGTACAGCATGTACGAAGTCGTGCCCAGAGTGGCGTCGGTGACCGCGCGGCGAGCAATAACGTGGCACGCAATGGTGAAGGCCGTGGAGACATAGTAGCGTCCTGGTTCTCCGATGATGCGGATTTGTGGCGGGAAGTACTCGTCCAAAGCGGCGGACAAGACCGCAGCCATAGGCTCGAAGGTAACATCGCCTGTGAAACCACCGCCAACGTCAAGGGTGTGCATGTTGAATCCGAGCGCGCTCGCCTGATCGAAAACGAACCGGGCATCCTGGACGGCCTTGATGAATGCCTTGGGGTCGGACGCGCCGGATCCGACATGGAAGGCGACGCCGACAACGTTAAGCTCCAATCTCTTTGCTGTCTCCAGGAGCTCAGCGGTAGTATCCAGAGCAGCGCCAAACTTCTGGCTGAGACGGCACAAACTAGCCGAGTCATCGGTCAGAATGCGCAAGTATAGCTCGGCGTCTGGGAAGAGCTGCTTGGTCTTGTAGAGCTCATCGGCGTTGTCAAAAGTCATCTGTTTGACGCCAGACTGGGCAGCATAGCGCACATAAGACTTGGTCTTGCAGGGCTGCGCATAGATGATGCGAGAAGGATCAACGCCCAACTTGAGAACAGTCTCAATCTCGTTCTTGGAGGCGCAATCAAAGCCCATACCGAGCTCCGTCATCAGACGAAGGACTTGCGGGTCGGGATTACACTTGACCGCTATGTACATGTCAGTAACAGTTTGGTGTGAATAGTCCCTTATTGTTCAGCTTACCATAATGGGGCTTGACACGGCTTAGGTTCTTCTTCCAGCGCATGTGCTGGCGGTAGACCTCGCCCAGGTCGGCGATGAAAAAGGCATCTTCGTCGCCAACGCTGCAGGTATCAGAATCAATTGCCTCGACACGGCTCTTGAGAGCCTCCCCAATTAGCTGCTTGGATTTCCAGGCGCCATGATTGTCAACACTACCCGACGAATAGTTGCTGAAGGACGGACTGTCTTTCAACGGAAATTGGTATTCTTCGGTAGTTGTAACAGCAGAAGGTGCCATACCCTTGATGGTAGCTTCTGGAAGATGAGGATTGGCTTTGGTGCAGGTTACTTGGTGGGCCTTGGTGCCGTGTTAGGGAGGCTTAAAGGGTGCGAAGCCGAGGCTTGGTGTTGGGCGAGGTCTGGCCGCTTCCTCTACAAGAGGAAGAACCGCTGATGGCGTCCTATGCGGCAGCTGAAGTTGAGGCTGGTCGAGGGTCTGGGTAGGAGACAAGAAAAAAAGACGCTCGAGCTGCTTCTTAGATGGCGACAAGACGGGGAGGGGGGATGTTGTTGAAGATGTGAGGCGCTGGTCGAGCAGATACAACTTGAAGGTTGAGCAGGATCAGGGCCGAGGCCGTAGTGAGACGGGAGCCTTTGACGCGACCAAAGGCTGTCGAAGGGCGGAGATGGGCAGCAGCGAGAGAGCAGACACGGTCGCTTGGTAGGCAGCGACGTCTGAAGAGGCGGTGAATGAAAAGCAAAGGTGGGTGTAGGAGGCAAGGGAGGCGATGGCGGGGGAGCTGGAGAGATGAAATTTCGCGCATTCGGCTGTGGTCGCTGGAGTCTCTTGGGCTTGGACCAAACATGACTTAGCATCCCTGCGCTGCCCGGATCCCGCAGCCACTAGCAACCATTACTGACATCACCGGGGCCGTGCCTGGCGGGCTGATTGGCAGCGACGTATGCGATGAGAGCGATGCGAACGACCTGAGGCTGTGCACCAGTTCGCAGGGGCGAAAAAGACGCAAGTTGGGCATCGACAGGCACACACTCAACAACGCCGTGGCTTGTGCGCCATGCTCCGTCTGCAGCGCTCTACTGTACATAGTCCATTCGGGCCCCAGTGGACGGAACCTTGTTCCATCTGCCGCGGACCAGGGTCGCCGTTATATTCGTTGATTATATCGCCATGATGCAAAATATAAACTATGTACACAAGACAAGGAACTCGCCAGAAGCCCGCCTAGAGCTAAAAAAAAAAAATGTCGCTCTGCATGCCTAAGCGCTGCATGTATGTATGCTGTATGTATGCTGCATGCCGCATGCTATATGCGTCGAATGCAAATGCTGGCCAACCGTAAAATGCACCGCCGCCAGACAAGTCAGACCAAAGGAAACCCAACGCCAAGGTTCAATTTTCCATCTCAACCAGAATCATAATGCCTATACGCGCTGAACTATAATGGGGACATCGGAAAGGTCTACGCCATACTGGTGCTGATAGTATAGCGACTTGACCGACGCGCAACTATTCAACTGTCGCGTGCCGGCGCTTCCCCCAATGCCTACATTGCGGCCCTCATACTCATAGCCCAAACCACCACTATAGCGACCCCAGGTGGCAGCAACATCTGAGCCTGGAACCTTGGTTCCCGCCACAAGAGAAGCGCGTTTGCTGCTAGTGGCAACATCTGAGGGACGAGTTCCTTCTGCAATCGTCTTGCGCCGTTGCCTCTTAGCCTTGGAGTGCTCGTCCCATTGCATACTTTGCTGTACGGGTTTTTGTGGGCTCACACTTCTGCTCTCCTGCTGACAAACTGTTTGGCTACGCTGACGAGTCCGATCACGGGGGGGAATACTGGGCCCACTTGCTCCTATGCTATGCCTTTTGTTGGGTTGAGGCACGCTGGCACAAGAAGCTGAGAGCTTTGCCATGTCAATGGATGGCACGGGCGGAATATCAGAATTGTTTGGGCGATGCCTCAATATCCTGGCCTCTCCAGCTTCTGCGCTCAGGCTGTGGAAGCTTTTACGTCGCCGCTGAGGCGACATTTGGTTTGGCATAGCAAGGCTATTGCTATACGCGCGCGCATATTCAGCAACAGCCTCACTGTCCATGTTGACCATGGATTTTGAGCGTGGGAATGAAGTGTCGAGATGGTGTGGGTATGCTGGGTAAGGCACAGTCTGCTTTGGTAGATCGCATGTGATGGCATCATATGGAGAATTGCCAATGGGCACCACAATGTAGTCCAAATGGGCAGCTGGAATTTCACTAGCCCTAGCCTCTTCCTCGGCCTCTTTTCTGTCACTCATCGACTTTCTCCGAAAAAAGGAGAGGCTCTTCCGGCGACCGTGTGCAGGTGGTGTCGGCTGTTGTGCAGCCTGCAGCTCAACAAGTTGTCGGAACTCGGTGTGACCTGGGATTGGGGCCTCTGGTTTCGACTCGTCTGCAACAATGTGGTCTTTCGAAGGATATGTCTGTGTTAGACAGTCCATGCCAGGTGTGCTTGACACGCGTCTTTCGAACTTGGCTCGCACATTGGCCGGAACGTCGGGAATCTTTCCTTCTGGAATCGGCTGACACGACTGTACAACCAGGGGTTCTGCTTGTGACGGTCGTTTGCGATGAAGACGCTTCTGTGGCTTCCCAGGTGCATCATTGAAAGATGTTTTCGAAGAGACTGACCTGGGCGTTTGGGGCGAGAGCAAGGTCTCTGATGTAGATGACCTTGACGATGCGATTGCAGGGTTCACGGAGATCGGTAAAGACGACTTTGATCGGTTTGGTCGCGAGGGCTGTACAGTCACCAAAGCTGGCTGGACTACGGCTCTTGGACTGTGCAGACCCTGTACCACAGGTGATGCAGATACAGGCGACGCAGACATTTGCACCCTCTCGTTACTTTGCTTGGTAGGACCTTGTTGCAGGGCTTCCTTATCCTGGTTTGCGCTTTGTGGGCGCTGCAAACCATGGCATTGACACTGAGAACAAGGTACGTACGGAGGGCTTGCTTGCTGCTCTCGATCATCAACCGGTAGACTGCCAACAGAAGAATAACCAGAATCAGTTGTTCGTGGAGGTGGACGTTGCTTAGCCCTACTTTTTGGCCTCTTTTGTACTGGAGGGCTTGATGATGGGGGAGATGGCGAATGCTTTGCTTTGATTTGTGGGAATACAAGATCCTGTGACATGCAAGTGTCTTCTGACTTGGGATAGTGTGTATCGTCAGAAGCAAAGCTCTCATCCTTGTTGACTGTGCGATCCGTTTCTGATACCGGAGATGGGCTAGGAATAACATTCAACTGGAAACTCAGAGGAGATGGAGCTGGGGCATGTGCATTGCTTTCCATGGCCTGCACGGCGGGGGTTGACGGAGCAGCTGACTCGGCCGAGAGAGGCTCGTCTGGACTCTGAACAAGTTTGACAGTAGAAGAACGGCGGACACTTCGATACGGTATCTCGAGCTCCATAGTTTCCATAGTTTCCACCGTGGAGAGAGACGTTCCGGGAAGCACAGCAGATTGGCTTCTTGTATGGCCACGGCGCCGTGTCGTTTTCATCATCAACGGGCTAGATCCAGGCTCTGCTTCTGAAAAGTAATCCTCATCTTCGCCACGGGCACGATTTGGCGCCCTGATGCTCGATGCCGGCGAAGCAGGCCCGTTTGTGACGACTAGTGTCCCGGGCTTCAGACTCCCTAAATGGGAATAGTCTAGCTCAGATGGAGAAGGCACTCGGGGCCGTGGGTCGTAATGAGTGGTATTAGTGAATGACTGGGAACCGGGAAGGCCCAGGTTTGAAGTAATGCGCGACCTGGGTTGCCACTTGGCGTCCTCCTCAGGTTCAAGCCTTGGCGTCCTCCATGAGTTCCACGTCCTGCGACGCCCATCAACAGGGGAGGTCCGGGTGCCAACACCGGGCGTCTGGATCAGAGACTGGCGCCGTGTAAGTGAAGCGGAAGAGGATCTGTCTACTGACGAGGTTTTTTGGCTGGTGCTTGGCTCCGCTGCGGGTTCCGCAGACTCTTCGGGCATTTCCAGCACTTGCTGCAGAGCTGCAATTTCCTCTGGGGACCCGTTCTTCTTGACTTGCTGCAGGAGTCTTATTGCTTCAGCAATGTCCACGTTTGAGCCAGAGACCAAGGACAGCTTGGAATCAGCCATGCCAGCAAGCCTGGCGGTTGAGCCATGCTTGCTACCAAAGCATGACAAGGAATTGGAACGCGAATTTGACCTCGACCTTGAATTTGATCTGGAAGCAGCAGACAGAGACGTGTCGCGTGTTCTGCTGGTGTCAATAGCACTGTCCTTCTTCTGCACGCGGGGATGCTGATCAAATTCCTCAGCAAGGAGCGAGAGGAGTGCTTCTCTGATCTGCTGCCGTCCTTGGGAACTAAGGTCTACATTGCTCGCCGAGGGACATTCTAGCGAGTCGGTTTTGGAGGCTGGGGCCACCGAATTGGTGTTGGTCTTGGGTTTGGACAGCTTGTTAGAGCTGGGCGTGCTGGATTGGTTGCCCATGTTGGCGGGCTGTAACGAATGTGTGGAGAGCGGCGGCGCTCAGAAGGGCAGGATACGATGCATTTGAAGGATTAGAATTAACCGCTGGTGCGCGGGTCAACCGCTGGTCAGGCAGATGCGGGGCAGAGGCAACGAGGGCGCTGTGTAGTGCTTATAAGGCGTGAAGGGGAGCGGTAGCATCAATGTGGAGGCTGGCAGGCGTGAACCAAACCGTGGTTTGGCGGAACACTAGGGTGGGCGAAGCGTATTGAGGAAGAGGAAGAAGAAATACCGGTTGGCTCCGCGCGAACGGGCGACCCAGGATGGACAAGCGCGCCGGCGACAGGCATCATGGACGACAGACAGACCAGGGCGTGCTAGCGAGCAGATTGCAATTGACAACAAACCTGGAAGAGACGTGAGCTGAAACTTGGCCGTTGCGGCTGCAGCGAAAGAGTGAATGAAACCACGTCCTATTACGATGGATGCATGCATGGCCGCCAGGCCAATGGGCGGGCGGCGGGCGGCGTGGGGCGAGGCCTGGCCGCAGTGCCTTTGGCCGCATCGGTCCACGCCAACGGCTGATCGGAGCGATGCACGCCTGGTTCGTGATGGCAAACTGCGCAAAAAACCGGCCTGCCACAAAGGCCCAAGCCATTGCGCTGTCTTAGCCTCTGCGCGATCCACACAAGGAACGGGAAACATGCCTGGTCAGCCCACCAGCCAACCAGCCAACCGGCCGTGGCTGTGGCGGTGCCGGTGCCGGTGCCGACACGCGCTATATAGAGCAGACCTGCTCCCAGCGACCGGCGTGCCTGTGGCTTGTCCGCCTCCACACCCTGCACTGCAATGTAATGTACTTGCTTCGCTGGCGGCCATACGCGCGTCGGCTTGCCTGGCCGCTTCTCAACGCCTCTACTCCGCACTTGCTCACACCCCGGCTTACCGCGACATACACTCTCTCCCCCGCTGCTCTGGTTCTGTTGGCTTGTCTTGCCCGTGTGTCTTTCTTTTCGCTCGTCCAGTTGCCGACCCTGCATTCGACTTGCACAGTAGCCCACCCACGTACCAAACATGCCCAAAAACCACCTCACCTGACTAATGCATGCCTCTGCAAACCACCAGCCCGACGAGACCGTCGCCAAGCCCAGCCACCCAGCCTCACGCTCGACGACGCACTAAACGAGAGGCTGGGTCAGGAACAGTACCGTAGCCAAAGCCTTGTCCGTCATCTGCTCTCCTCCCTTCGGCACCGCAACGGGGTGAATCAGGGTTCCCACAAGCTGGCCAACCAGAGCCGCTGACAAGCGACCAAGTCTACATTGTACCACCCGCGGTACCGTCAACTCTTCGCACTCTACGGACCGGACGATCAGGGGCTGAATGTTGCGGCCCACATATGCATACTGTCTACCTGATCAGCACCAGCAGCAGCGCGCGCACTTGGCTTTCAACTCTACTATACCGCAAGTTTCACCACTGATGATCGGCACATGGCCTCTTCCTGTAGCGCCATGCGGCAGCAGTCGCCGTCAGGACAGAATCCGCGCCCGCGCACCCTCGCTGAATTGGTCCCCAAACCCTGTGTATGTATGCACTTGACATGTCCGAGTTCAAGACCCTTTCGCCGCGGCTTCGTCTCATCTCTACGCAATCCAAAGGGCTCGGCCGCGCTGGTGACGTGACGTTGTCGCCGGCACTGCCCAAGCAGGCTAAGCAACTACGCCATCGGCCATGTGTGACATCATAGTCGCCTCAACTAACATCACCACCAAGCCCTGCGCCCAAAACTTCCACGCACACTGCTGTTGGCCTTTTCTGTACATTTACGGCTTTGGCCCCATATTTCAATCAACTTTTGTTTTCGGTTGCCCATCACCGTTGCTCTGATTCTCCACCTCTCGTCCAGTCCATTCCATTTTATTACCCATCATTCCTGCCTGCTCTCCGACTCCTCCCCTTCTCGGCTGCAAGCGTGTCCAAGATGCTCGGGCTTTCGTATTGGGTCGTTCCCATATTCTCGTCGGTGGTATGGATTGCCATGCTAGTCGCCATGTTGGTATATTGGGCTGCTACTGGCAAGCCTCATTATTCAACCATGAGTGAAGGACAACACATCCCATACATCTCTGGTGAGCTGCTCTCGTTGTATTTCAGCATTCGCCCATGTACTAATCGGATCCAGACATCGGTGCTGAGACACTAAAACCCATGTTCATTGCAATGTCTGCTGTCACGGTAGTCACGTTCGATTGCGCCTTCCTTTTCGAAAGGTGGCTGCGACATACCAACAAACTCCACCCAAACACGTCCAACTGGCAAAAGTTCTACTCTGTGTGTGCAACCATTGCTGCCATTGTCGGTGCTGCCGGACTCATCCTCCTTACCATCTTCGACTGTAAACACCACAACACTCTGCACAATATTTTCTTGTGTGTCTTTATCGGAGGCTACATCGTCAGTGCAATTTTCATCTGCTGGGAATACCAGCGCCTGGGCGTCCACTACCGCGAGGACTCCATCCTACGAATCTCCTTCTGGATCAAGCTATTCTTCATCATTGCCGAAATCGCCTTGGTTATTGCGTTTGGCGTGTGCTCCAAGACACACAAGTGGAATGTCGCTGCCGTTCTCGAATGGATCGTTTCCTACGTCTACTGCCTCTATGTTGCTAGCTTCTTCATCGATTTCCTGCCCGCCAAGCGCACGAGGCATCACCAGTCTAAGGAAACTGAGATGCAGATGCTCGAGGAGGGCGGCCAGACGCCACCATCCATGGACAACCAGCAACACTACCGTGGCCAGAACCCAGCGCCTCTCCCTTCGAGGAACTTCTAATAAGCCTCTAGACCATTTTTCTTTTGTCTATCACCCTGCCTTGTTCGCTTGTGTTTCCAAGCTGTTGTAAATATACCACTAGCGTTGCTATTTTTTTGTTATTGTTCTAATGTTTGCATTATATCGCATTACGATCATAAGAATGTAATGAAGCATACAGAAGCATCTGTTTTTCATTTCCAGCATCCGTTCCTAGGTAGGAGTGGGAACATGTAGAACTACTAGAACACAACCAAAAGAACGTTCTGCGTTTTGTAATAGTATCTGATATCAATCAGCTTTATTTTTACCAAACTTTGAATTAAACCCCGTTCAAATTCAGATGATCTAGTATGAGAACAAAGCATTTGATTCCACTTTTTAAAAAAAATCAGCGTGTATGAAGCAGCTGCTGTATGCTTCTACCAAAACCAAGGGTATTGGAATCCATCCACAAGCGTATGGTCATGGATTCAACGGGTATCATCGTATTACTCCGCTTCTATAGCACTCTACATGCAACCTGCCAACTGATGCTTCTTCCCAATACGCCAATGCATGGACACCCGAGACCTCGCCTCTTTGCAAATGATGCGACGAAAGATACGAAACCTCTTCACTTGTAATACCTGTCATCGTCCCTATGTTTCTTCTTCCTCTCATACCTCTCATCGTCATCGTCGTAATCCCTCTCGCGCCTCCGTTTCCTCCGATCGTCCGAATCACAACTGCGATCTCGACGGTCGCTTTTTCCCTTGGAGTCTCGACTTCGGCTGCGGTATCGATCTCGATCCCGACGCTTGTCTTTGCGGTCGTCCGGACTACGGCTGCGCTCGCGCTCTCTCCGCCTTTCGCGTCTGCGTTCACTGTCGTAGTCGTCGTCGCGGGCTCGCTCTCTTCGCTTATCCCGTCGGCGATCGCTATCATAGTAATCGTCCTTCTCGCGTCGACGGTCTTTGTCTAGTCTTCGCTCGCTGTCATAGTCGTCTTCCCGACGACGATCACGGTCTCGATCGTCACGTCTCTCCCTCCGCTTCTCGCGCCTACGGTCGTCGTCACTATCGTCATCGTACTTGCTCTTCGCTTTTGAAGCTTGCTCCTCTTCAACCAACTTCTGGTTCTCCAGTTTTGCTTTTAGTTCCTCCTCTGTGATTAGCTCTCCAGTGTGTTTGTTTCGCAGCGTAACCGGGTTGTAACTCTGCGCAACCTTTTTGCCCTTGCCCTTGCCCTTGCCGCCGCCCCATTCTCCAAGCTCAATGCCTACTGCCGCTTCCTCCTTCGCCCCGATGCCCAATAGAGCTGGTCGCCGCTTAATCTCTTTTGGTTTCACAGCCGTGCCATTCTTGCCAATTCCTTCGCCATCTTTCCAGCCCATACCACGGAGGAGCGCTGCGCCGAACCCTTCGATTGGAGTAGCTTCGTATGCTTCGAGCGTAGGAGCTTCAGGCGCGTTCTGCAGGTCATTGCGAAATGCTTCCTCTTCCGTCTGTACAGGTATCACGAGATCATTGTCCGTCGATTTGCCCGTGATCAACGCGTCAAGAGCTTTCTTCTCCAGCCGTTCTTGTTCTGTAAGATTGTCTTGCTCTACCTCCATTGGCTCTGGTGCCTCAGGTTCTGCAGCATTGTCTTCTTTCGCTTCGTCTTTCTTCATAACCGTAAGTCCGTACTGATACTTGGGTTCTTCTATCTGCTTCTCGTCGACTGTTTCGTTCTGTGCTTGTTGGTGTGGCGCTTTCGCAAGGTGCTTCCGCCGCGCTGCTGCGCGCCAATCGCGATTTGGTGGCACTGGGATGACACGCAGTTGCTCTTTTTCTTTCTTGCCGCTGGCATCGACCGCGCCACCCTCTGCCATATCCCAGCCTGTGATTTCTTGTTGCCCGACCGAATCATCGGGTTCGTCGTCGCCGAGCAAAGCCTTTGATTTTTTGTTGTCTTTTTGCGCTGGCGAAGCTTTGAGTCCTGGTTTCGCCTTCAAAGCCCCCAGCGACATTTTGAAGCCGCCCGGCTTAGGGGCGGCCATGATGACGAAGTGTAGGACTGCGGGAAAGCGTTGACGATCAGATTAAAGAATTTCACCTAGTATGTGGACGAAAGCGGGAGCATGCGCGACTCGATATGATGCAGTGCAGGAAGTGAGAGCGGCGGCCGTGGTGGTGATGGCAGGGTTGTGTTTGGGCAGAGTTGAGAATGTTCACTCGGAAATGTTTAGGTCGCGCGATGATGTCGGTCTTGGCACCAGCCCTGCAGGAAGGCACCAGTATCACGTGCATCGGATGCGTTGGAGACAATGCATATGCGCATAGTTAGTCTCTTCGTCCCTCTTTAATTTTACAATCATATATGATACACTGATGCACATGGACTACTCGTTGCTTGAAAGCGGTGGAAACAGCACGCCCTTGTGCATTCCGCCCAGATCTACCAGTGGAGTTCCATAGTCCAAATCAGCACAGGGCTTGCAGTACTCCAGCGTCCTACGGTCAGGCTGTACGCCTAGTTGGTCGAGCAAAGTACTTGCCTTGTTCGGCATATACGGCTGGAGGAGGATGCCTGTGATGCGAAGTGCTTCAGAGGTAAGGAAGACAGTCCTATCCACTTCCTCACCGGGCTCATTAGGGCCAAAATACAATGCTTTGTCCCAAGGCTTTGACATTTGAAAGAATGCGTTCGACTTATCGAGGTCAGCAGAGATACAACGAGAGGGTGCTGGGAATCTTACTCCTCGTACGAACTCACAGATCTGAGATACCGCCTTGCGTGGTTCATAAGCATCGAAAGACGCCTCTACCTCTGAGGCGATGGCAGAGAGTGAATTTTTGTAGAACCTTGAACCCGGTCCTTCTTCCCAATATTCTTTCGGACTTCCACCGATGCGCTCGACCGCGCCCCGGACGCTCCACTTCTTACCTCTTGTTACCCGAGAGGCGAGATTACCCAGTTGCTGATTCAAAAACTTGTTGTACAAGCCGATGATTCGGTTATTGTCATAGCTAGCATCATCTCGTAAGCCACCCTCTCGAGCCATGTAGAAGCGCATGACGTCTGGGCCGAATCGGCTGAGAGCATGGAAAGGATCAACTACCCTGCCAGTCGACTTGGACATCTTCGAGCCTCCAAGAGTCCAGTGAGCATGGGTCAGTATTTTCTTCGGGAGAGGAAGTCCAAGGGCCATAAGAAAAGCTGGCCAATAGATACAATGAAACCGGACAATATCTTTCCCGATGACGTGACAGTCGGCGGGCCAGCCTCCTGTCTTTTCATGGCCCGGGGTCCATGGGTAGCCTGCCTTTGTAACGTAGTTCATGAGCGCATCAAGCCATACGTAGATGGTCTGCGAGTCGTCTCCAGGAACCCTAATTCCCCATGAGAGTCGATCGTACGGCCGGGAGATTGACAGATCCTCCAAACCCGACTCGACGGCCTGCACAACCTCCTTCATACGATGTTCTGGTGTTATCCACTCAGGGTTGTTCTTGAAAAACTCTAGCAAATGGTCGCGAAAAGCTGAGAGACGGAAGTGGTAATTCTCTTCAGAAGACCATTCCACTTCGCTGCCCGTTTCAATTGACGTCTGCAATCTCGTCAGTTCGACCGGTCACGAGTAGCCAGCCAAACCATACCATTATCTTCCGTCCTGTAGGAGGGTCAAGGTATGGTTGGACAGCAGACTGTGGGTAGAAGCATTCATCCGTAACTGAATACCAGCCCTCATGTTTCTGCTCGTATATGAGGCCCTTCTCTTGCAGCAAGTACTATACGCCATCAGCTATCTCCCCCCTTGTAATATGTCCTGAGATCCATACCCATGCATATTCAACTGCACTTTTGTGTTCCCGGTCCGTCGTTCGTACGAAGTGGTCGTTCGTGATCTCCGCTTTCTGTGCAAGTTCCTTGTGGGAGTGAGTAACATGGCGGGGGTTGTTGGGCGTGCGTGCATACTTTGAAAATCTCGGCGCCTTGGTCGCAAAAAAGCTTTGGGTCGACGCCAGCCTTTGCCGCTGCCCGTTGTACCTGTGAAATGGTTAGTGTGCGTTGTCTACATATATGAAGCAAAAATACCTTCAGTCCATGTTCGTCTGTTCCTGTGCAAAGAAGAGCCCTCTCTCCCTTCAGGACATGCCAGCGCTTGATGACATCCGCAAGGACCATGGTATACAGATGACCGACATGAGGGGCAGCATTGACGTAGAATATAGGTGTGGTAATATAATACGGTTTCTCGACTGGCGTATTGGTGGTAATGGGCCGTCGATTGCGATTGCTGCTAATTTGGCAGGATGAATAGATGCATGGCGAGCGCCTCGAAACCCCGGAAATTACTCTCCGGAATGCTGGAATTGTTGCATTCGCTATTCGGACGTGCATGCTTTCATGGTGGTCTCAGATCTCCATTCGCGACAATTCTCGCGCGGGCCTTCGGCGCGAAGCCACGTGTGGCGCTAGCTCAACCAGCTTAATCATCTTACAACTTTCTACACATCACTTCACCACTTCACAGACAGTAATTATTGCACATATAGAATTTTGTTTAAACCCCCCGCCCATGTGCACGTTTACGATTGCTTGTTTCTAAATCACTTAGGTTAATCCGGCGCTGTCGATCTTTCCTACATAAAGCGCTTACTTGCCTCCGGACGTCCATCGACTTGACCGAAAAGCGATATGATACAAGCTTTCCACAAATGTCGTAATAGTTATTGGATGCTCTTAAGAAGATGATTCTAGACAATCTGGCGAGTTGGAACTGTTAATCAACGATCATAGGACTCGTATTTACCAGTTAGACAAGTCTTTTTTCGAGACCTCAGCCACGACCTGTGCATATACAGACAGTAAGCACATTTATTACTTTGTCTAGTCTCATTCCGGAGAATACTACTTTTTCTTTCTCAAAATGAGTTGGAAGAAGAATCCCAATTAGATGCTTGGACATTGCGGAACGGGCAATCATATCACGTGTGGAACGAAAAATGGTGCATCTATATGAAGGCGGATTCTGTTAGATTCAAGGATTGCTTGATTGCTTCTAAGGTTACTATCCCTAGCCATATGAAATTGTGGCACTTTCGTGACAGATGTTTTAGAAGTCTCCTCTGAGAGTGCCACCACCCAAAGAACGCCGCCATGGACGTACTTATGGTAGACAAGGAATGAGGCGAAGGTGTCAGATAAAATGGCACTATACTCGTACTGACCTATTCTTACAAATCCCAAAGGCATAAACCTACCAAGGTAGCAAAGACGTTTGCTGAGCGTGATAGGGACCTTGCAGGATGAGTGACTTTCCTTGCATATACACTAGAAACTGCTTCTTAACCCAATGGGCTCCGTGTATTGAGTAGCATTCGCCATTCCAGCGTCATTGTGAAATTCTTGGAGGTATGGCGGAAGCTGATTATGCAAGCAAGTGTAGTGCACGTGGTGACTCTTCTCCGCGCACACACAACTGGCCTGCAAGTGAACCACCTGAATAGTTCGCAGATGCTAGTCTTGAGCCTAAAAAACATTCTAGCTTGCATAATGCAACTGACAGACCAGTCAGATTTTGGTTGTGGGGAAGTCTCCTGTCGCGATGTCGAGGCTGAAAGCCCGCGATTCGCGCCAAGCCTTGGTTTCTATTGAAGCTATTCAGACCCAAAACAGGCAACCTCAACATCCGACCTCCCCCACAGCGCCTTCTTTGGTAACTACAGCAATCCCTTTCACGAATTTCAAAGCTATCGGAAGAACCATGTGCGTCCCGTGGCTGATCGGTAAGAGTGTTCTGGAATCAGGCTATCATGATCATTGGAAGATTTCGCCGTCTCGGTGGCCTCTTCTTCGTCGAAATATTGTTTCCATTGGTCAGTTTCTACTCCTGTTCAGAGGGATTCCTTTGTTGGTTACGTATTCACTGCAGGCGAGGCTTTACTATTGCTTGAATAGGCCATTGACTTCTTAACGAATCTATTGACCACCACGATATCTATTGACGTTGTTTGGAGCCGCAGGTTTACGAAGCTCCTATTTACAAGCCTTTATTCTCTTCAAGCATAAATTACTCTCATTTTCAGCATGATCATCCTCGCCGCCGAACAGAGCTCCAACGACCGTCAGGCATCTGGTCACACATCGATCTACGGCTCCACTTTTCAACATTGATTGAACTATTACCCGACCCAAGTTTACATCATGAGAATCAACGCCATTATCGCTTCCGCCATTATGGCGGTCACTGTCTCCGGTGCCGCTCTCCCAGTACCCGTTGGAAATGCTGCCATGGCTGAGGTTGGAACTGAACCGGTCGATATTACTGAGGAGGTTGAGAAACGCAGCGCTGACGCTGAAGCCGAGCCACAGCTGCCAACATCGCCCCGCCCCTATGGAATCCCACACGGAATGGCCGCCGAGAAGCGTGAAGCTGAGCCACAGCTCCCAACATGGTATAACCCATACGGACTTCCTCACGGAATGGCTGAGAAACGTAATGCGGAGGCTAAACCACAGCTTCCAACGTGGTATAACCCATATGGCCTCCCCCATGGTATGGCCGCCGAGAAGCGTGAGGCTGATCCACAACTGCCAACATGGTACAACCCATACGGACTTCCTCACGGAATGGCTGAGAAGCGCAATGCAGAAGCTGAGCCACAGCTACCGACATGGCCTCGCCCCTACGGCCTGCCCCATGGCATGGCTGCCGAGAAGCGCGATGCTGAATCCAAGTTGCCGACCTGGTACCGTCCAGGCGGCATGCCCAACGGGAGGCGCGAGGCTCTCGAGGAGTAAACACCTCTTCGGTATAAACAGCCTTCAATGGCCACTTCGACGACTCGTAATGCACTTTCTTCTACTATATCTTCGCCAACTCATTTTTATACTTCGTTTCGATGTACTCGGTGGGTACCGCAATCACCTCGTAACTTTTGTACCTATCATTCGGACACCTTCATCGCGAACGTATGAATTGTTTGCCAAAAATTGTATTTTAAACAACCGCTCTTAAGTATAATACCTAATGCAGTGGCATGGTTCAATCGCTGGTTGGTATTTTTTACAGAGCAGGACTGGCTTCTCTCCCGTTGTAAAATGTATTGTACAAAAGAATGTTTACGTACACTGGGAGATGGTTAGTCTCTTATCATTAAATAGCTATTATTAAATGCTTGAATACGCCATTTTTGCAGCTGCTTTGTTTTCAATTGAGCCATGCGAATTTTTTTCTTGTTTCCCTGACAACATACACGTATGTCTTAGTCTGCTCCGCACGGCGCAGACATGATCGGACAGTCATGGTTCAATATTCATATCATGGATATAGTGACAATTGCCACCATTTTTCACTTATTTTGGTGCATTTAATCAACCATTAAGCATTTCTTTTTCATGCTCTAACATCGGTTGTCGCAATACCCGGCTCCAATTCTTGTATCACCCTCATCCTCCATTAATACAAGAAACTCCTAACACCGTTACACCAGTAAAACCCACACTCACGATGAATCACACTCCGATACCATCGTTTGGGCTTAGCATGTGACACTATACACCCGAAATTTTGGTCTGGCTGTACCACCATCCGCTGCAACATGTCAACGTACCTGGCAGCACCGGAAATGAAAGAAAATCCATCTTTCAATGCAGGTATCCGCTGTCACTCACATGGTTGTCCTACCCAGCCGAGTCGCTTGAAGACCAGAGAGCATGGGTGCTCGATATTACGGTGGTATTTCGGAAGCCCTCGAGACCAAGAAGGGGAAAGACTATGGTCGATGGGACGACAATGTGTGCGATCAAACTTTCAGGAGGAAGAAGACTAAGAGAGGGTGTTGGTAATCGAATCAGGTCTTTGTGTGACGCATATTCATCGTACAGAGTTCTTGATAAGATCAATAGACACTGGTATTTAGAGCCTAACTTTCTCGAGCTTTTTTTTTTCTTTTCTCATCACAACTTAGGCCGATTACAAGGCACGGGTAAAGTATCTCAATAAAAGCCCGGTATATGAGTATTTCTTTTTGTTCTTCACTACTGCAATAGGAAGAGAGAGAAAAAGAAACGAAAAGAGAACAACCTACCTATCTCCGTTCCCATGGATAAACCGGCTTCCCGACTGGACATAACCATAGTTCTAACTAACATCAAATAACCCTTGCCCCAGCCCGCTCCTCCCCCTGCTCTCACGCTCTCGCACATCACACAAACACAAACATATGCTCCCGCGGATCCCGCGCACCCGCTCTCCCCCTTTCGGCCCATGATCCCATTCCCCCCCTTGCTCCGCACGAACCTACCATCTTACCGGCATCACCCTCAGAATTTGTCAAACTGCTCACATCACGCTCCTCGGGTATATGTAAAAAAGCTCTCCACTACACAGACCTCAAGCCACACTCCTCGGGACGTGCGTGCGTGCGTGTTTGTGTGTAAAGAGAAAAAGGCCCTACTTACACAGACCCACGCACCCACCCCCCCTTCGCTTGCGCCCACTTCGCAAGCGAACTGTACTATACGAGATTTTTTTACCCGTACCTACGCTAATTTAGCCTTACTTATTTTTTACTCCGTTCCTTGCTGTGGAGTAAGAAGAGGGGAAAAGAAGGCGAGGGAGGGGAGGAGGAGGGGGGGCCTAAAGCATGAATCACGATAGTACCTCGAGAATAAAAGCCCCACGGCGCGCTGCGACGCAACGCACGTATGCACGCACGCAAACACGGCACGTACGCCATGCAATGCATGCACATTCGGCGGCGGCGGCGGCGGGACGGACGACGGGAAGACAGCGATGGCCATGCGAAGTTTCTCATGCTAAAAATGCACATATGTGATATGCTATACGCGGTTTGGGAGAGGGGGTATGCATGGGCTGATTGTGGATGGGTGGGTGGGGAGAGAAAGCATGGCTGAATCCACCCTTGGCTAATTAGTTCAACACACGTCTTTTTGGCATGTCATTCTTGTCATGACTTCAGCGTTCAGGCGGGTAAAAAAAAAGAGGTGGTTGGGGCGGGCGGTCCAGCGAGCGATCGCGAGGGGCGCGTACTAACTACATGGTAGGTTGGTACAAGCGCGAGAGTAAGAAGACGTAGTGTGGAAAAGCCACATACGCACAGAGAGAGAGAAAGAGAGAGCGTGCGTTATTCAAGGTCAATGCGTGGGCGGTATGCCAACAAAGTTACCGGTTTGCCGGGTTCGGGTAATGACAAATATTGTCGTTTTTTTGGGGTTGAGATTTGGAAGCGATGAAATGTCTAGTCATGCGTTCTAGCGAAGTACTTGCATTTAGCGTTAGATCCGGTTAGATTAGAAATCGATAAGGTGGATATGGGAATGCGAGATAATTAGTGGTCTTTGAAAGTGAATGGGGGCCTGGGCGTTTACGATTGAGGGGGGGCGGGAGCAAGGATGCAAGGGGTATGCATGTGTGGTTATCGGTGACCGATAGCCAGGGAAGAGAAAGCCTCACTATGAATATCTCGGCGTTGTTTGTGATATTTTGCATTTGGCTATTGGAGGCGGGGGCTGACTGTGAGGTATCTGGCACGGCTCCAAACGAGAGGACAGGGATGGCCTCGAGGTCACTGCCCTTTGCTGCCCAGAGTGGTCAACAATATGGTCTAGGAGTGATGAGACAGAAAGACGTTCAACTACATTCAAAGCAACACAACACTCTACAAAACAAACATTATTCGTAAAGTCGTTATTCGTCATGATACCTATATTTCATTTCACCCCTACTCTTCCTATCGCATTCATCTCAACTTGTTCACCCCCCAATACCTCGATACAAGAGCTTTTTAAAACACAACAAACATCCACCATGCACAAACCACATACAAGCCATCTTCCCAACACATTAACCATGTCCAAAACCAAACTAGTTGTCGTCTCTGACCTTGCGGCCCCGCTGAGCGTTCAAAGTCTTTAGATGTATGTATTGAAAGTAAGCATGCCGAGAGAAGGAGCGCAAAAAGCAAAACAAAAGACGTGTACTGAGAAAGAAAGAAACGGAACACAAAAGGGTATAATAGTGGGTCATGATCGGCACACCAAAGTATGCTAGGTAAAAGACTGCAAGAGTGGAGAAGAGTGACAAACTTGAAAGAAAAAAAGGACAAAACACGCTTGCCTGCTCGCTCGCTACCAAGGAAGGGATATCAAAGCAAACTTAGAAAGAAAAGAAAAAAACAAGAAAAGAAAAGAAAAGTTTTGTCAAAACTTGGAAAGAATCCAGTGTTTGTCTTACATGTTGGCGCCGTTGACATTGACCTGGTAGCCATCGTTCTTGGCTTTCAAGGCCTTGGCCAGCATGAGCTCACGCATCCAATCGATCCTCTGGTCTTTGGTGGTAACGGCAAAGTGCTGAACCTTGCCATTAGGCATAACCTTTTTAACGTCATCTTTACCGGGCACGGTAGGCACAAGCTGAAACTCAAAGGCAGGTGCATTGGCGGACGACTTGTCCTTGTGATGACCCGAAGAGATCTTCAAGGCCTTGAGCTTGCTTGAGAGCTTGCTTGAAGCGATCGACGAGCACGCTATAGCATAGTCATCTACATCGATGGTTTGTAGTGCAGAGGAAGAGGGGAGCTCGTTGGGGTGCATGGCTAGCAGGGTGCCCTGAAGCCGGCAGTGGTGATCTTGCCATTCGTGACGCAGGAGTTTGGTTCGGCGCTTCTTCATCCAACCATGGTGGTTCACGCCCTCGTATACGAAGCCACCCTTCGGCAGAGGGGCCAGAGTGTCTTGGGCCTCCCTGCTAAACGGTTTGGTGGCTTTTAGCGGTGATGAGCTGGCACTGTTACCAAAGCTAGCCGAGTCATCGAAGATAGTCTCGCGCAAAGTGTCGTCGTCTGAGTGGGCCGTGGGGCTGAAGACGCGGTCCTCAGCTAGCGCTGGCATAGGCAAGGAGGGGCGTCGGCGGTCGTGACGCGAGCCAGACCGGTGGAGCTGGGGCTGGTACTGCATGTTCGGAGGCACAGATTGGCTCGTGTCGCGGCTAAGAGGTTCTGGTTGCACAGCGGTCACAGGTACATCCATCTCGGAGAAGGGCGTGCCGAATCGGTAAACTCCTCCCGGTGACGCTGTCCTGCAGGGCGAGAACGCACTATCTGGTGCGAGGTACTGGTGGACCGGAGCACCACTGCGTGGGTTGCCGATGGGCTGGGCAGACATTGCACGTGCCGGGGGAATGGTCAATTTGGGAAGGCTCTTGAGGTTCGAGTGGGGCGCTGGCATAAACTCTGGGGGATGTAGTGCAGGAGTTGACGGTGTATGCGCGAATGGCTCGAATGACCGGGTCGTGTGCGCCGATGTAGATGCGGAGAAGGCCGACACCTGGGGGCAGTACTGCTGCTGTGGTATCACCAAGAAGGGGCGAGGTGGGTATGTCTCGGCCGGCGGGGTAGGAGGCGCTTCGATTGGAGTAGCGCTATAGTAGGGCTGCTGCTGGCCTTGCAGGGTGAGGAATTGTCGCACATTGTCTTGTGGGTCGCGTTGCTCAAACTTTTGGAGGTCTTGGAGGGTAAAGTCAGGCAGCTGGCCAGGGCCCAGCACATCGGACGATGCGACTACTGATGGAACTACCACGGAGGGCGCGGACTCGGAGTTGGGGCGATGGACATTCTCCACAGCATGGCTTGCGGTTTGAGGGTTGCCGGGGTCTCCGGCAATGAAGATATGGCCCCCCTTCTCGGGAGATATCGGGAAACCATGTTCCTGCTGGAGTCTGGCGAGCTGGCGCTGCTGCTTCCTCCACTTTGAGCATCTTTCGCCCTTTGCGCAGACGTGGGGCTTTGGCAGTAGCTGCTCAATTGCCACAATGGAGACGGAATGCGCCGGCGTAATGGCGTCGTCTGCAAGGTTGCGGGCACGTGACTTGTCATGGCGACTGGCTTTCCGGCCCTTGCTCTTTGATCTGTTTCTCGCCTCTTTGCAAGGGCGTTCGATGTCTTCAAATGGGGTTGGGATGGCGGCAGGAGCGGTTGGAGACAGGAGGCCCTCTGCGGTGCGCAGCGAGTCGATCTGGTGCCACAATTGATGTCTCTTGCCAAAGGACTGAATCTCCAACTCCCTCAGATCGTCAAACTGCATATCGAGCAAGACAGCACCAGTGATATCATGCCCGATGAATTTGTCAATGATGTCGTCTTCGAATCCATTCTGGTACATCCAGGTCGCAACGTCCTGAGAAGTCCAGGCACGCACTTCGGCATTGTCGAGGTGGGCGACAGCGAGAGCAATGTTGTTGTATTCCCTTTGGGGAACGATTGTCTCTGGGGTTGCTTCGCGGAATGATGTTGGTTGGCGAAATGGGGTTTGTCTTGGTAGGAGTGGAGACAGCTGCAGCGCATCGTCATAGGGAAACTCATTCGAGGACTGAGATGCGCGAAACAAGTGCGGTCCCTTTGGGCCTTGTACGGGCTTGGGTTCTGGTTCTGGTTCTGGCCAGAAGGCAAACTGTGGTCGGATTTCCTCTTGGGGCGTAGTCACTTCCTCAAATGTCGATATTGTCGTCTGGCTTCGCCTGTTGTCACTCTGCTGGGCGTTAGGAGAAAGCACTGGATTCGGCGATTTCAGAGATACTTACGGAGGAGCCGCTGAACTCCTCGAATTCGCTCGAGTCGTCCTCAATGTCGGTGTAGGCCACGCTGATGTGGGAAAGCGGGCGCTCTAGCGAGGAACGGGCCGTCAGGGCAGCCGAGAAGAAGGATTGTGCCTTTGCTCGCTCGAACATTTCCATGCCCGGTTCGAGCGGGGTGATGGGTGTCATGGCCTGCTAGGAGGGGCGTTAGTGGTGGGACAGGGCGAAGTTGGAGCGGTAGCGTACCATGATCACGCTGGAGGGCACGCTGAGAAGTAGGGAAGAGCGGTTTCGACGGGGGACTGCTAGGACGTAATGGGCGCTGATGTCGCAAGCATGGTACACGGCGAGGCAGACAGACTCAGGCACATGGACAGCACAAGATGGTCGGAAACGGGAAAAGGGACCCTTCGGGTGGAGAGCGCTTGCACGTCTTTTGTAGAGAAGTTGCTTGGGCGCCGTTGGCGGTGGGCGGGGCGCGGCCGGCAGAGTTGGGCGATATCACACTGTGGACTCTGCATGGGAACAGCATATGCCTGTCGGCAGCGGCCACTGAGGTCGTCGAGTGGTGGAGCGCTGGCGCTTAGTGTAGAGGCGTGCGAGGGCGTCGGCTGGCGGCGATTGGCTGGCGTGCAGATTGGCGTGCGGGCTAATAGCGCCGGATGCGGACGACAATTGCCATTAATACCACCCGCACCACGGCCGGACTGGCCAGCAAGCACCGCAGAGCACGACAGGACAGGACAGGGCACGACAGGGCACGACCACTGCGGATCCACTGCGCAGCGAGGGCCGACGGCAGCGGATCGTGTCGCCGCCAGTCGTGCGCAGATGCAGCGAAGATCTGACTGGGCCGTGGCGCGCAGCCTCACTAGAGACGTGCGAGTGTATACTGTGCTGTCTGTACAGCACCGTCACAGGTACGTACCGCTGGCGTGCCAGCACCGCGCCCACAGCCACACGTCGGCAGACAACGTCTCGGCACCTACACCGCGCTTTGCAGTGGAGCACCGGTTCCGACGGTTGACGCGTGCTAGCCAGCAGCCTCATCAACGACGTGCTGGTGCTGGTGCTGGTGCTGGTGCTTGTGCTTGTGCTGCACTCCGTCACATGTGGGTGCGTTCCGTGCTCGCGCGGCTGCGTGCAGCCCGCATGCCCCCAGCGCCACACAACCACGGCGGCGACGACGACAACGACGACTCGAGCCCTCGTCCTGTCGTCATCGCTGTCGGACCTTCTCGTACTCCATGTACACTTGTTTCTCTTCTCTTGACCGATGGCGGCTGCTGGCGGGCCCGGCCTTGACTCATCTGTGTGTCAGACCGCCGCTGCGACACTGCGACACTGCGACATTGCTACACCACGGCCTCGTGACTTGCCCGCCATGAAACCCTCCTCAACGTGGCGGCCAACGGTCGCCCACCAAAGCACCCACACCACGAGCCCGTGACTGTCAGACCCTGCGGGCAACTGGGTCTACACTCGACCGTGTGCTCCGCTATCACAATGGTGTCGTTGCAATGTGCTGGGCCAGAGGCGAATCAGCGTCCAGACATGGCCTCGAGCGAGCAGACGTCCAGACCGCAACTTGTGCAAGCATTATCCCAAGCATTTTCTCCACGACCCGCGCCAAGCAGAGCAAAAAAAAAACGAAATGAACTGGGAAGCGAGAAAACAAAAAGGTTGCACGGCTGATGCTCCCACAGCCGAACCCGGTGGGAACGGCTGCTGTCCCACCTCTGGCGTGCATAACAGAGTATTACCACGGTCCGCGCGATCATCGTGCTTAGGAGGCTCTGCTCCAACGGCGCTCGCAATTTGGCCAGCTTGGCGGCTGGCGTGCTGCTGGCCGAAGGCGTGCCGCAACGCACGAGGGTCGAGTCGTGTGTCGAGGCCATGGAGGGTACGATGACAATTAATCGCTGCTCGTCCGGCACACTAGATGCCCAACAAGACGCAAACGAGGCAGGCATCATTTACCAAAAACCAGGGACCAAAGTAGTAGCGCCTCTGCGCGGGCGACTGGTAGCCTTTGAGCAGCAATTCCGCGCAGTCAGGTGAGTAATGTCCATGTCTGCCCGACTGCGACCGACGACGTACCCGGTACTCGAAGGCCCATTCGTCGCCCGCCAAGTATTGATTGCGCCCGTCGGTAACCAATCGCATCGCGCGCATCCGCTATCACGCTCGCAAGCCGACGACGGCTAATTATGCGCAATTCCTCCACGCCCGCCGCCCTAATTAGCGGCCTATACTTAGCATACACACACCACACGCTACCTGTACACTCGACGCCTCGGACAGCGGGTCCCACGGGTCCCTGGTTGCAAAGCCGAGCACGTCTAGCATGCCGCTGCATTGCCCCGCACTGTACGCTAGCCACCTGCCGCCCGCCATTGGCCGCCCACGCCTGCTAGCAAAAAGCTTCTTCTGCAAATTCCACATCGCTCGACATGCACAAGCGACGTCGTCTGCCTGCCATGGCGTGCTGACTGGATGCCCGCTGCATGTCGTGCTATGCCCGTCCGCCGCGTTACACGAACGCCCGTCCACTCCCCCCTCGTCGTCGCCCGCCTAGCTCGGGAAAACATCGCCCATCGACCTGCCCTGTTGGGGCGACACTGCCGTCTGCCCTTTTCGTTCGCCTAGCTACTAGCTGGGCAAGTCCCGCGGTGGAAATGATCACGATAGCATCCAACGCGAATTGGCCCGTCTCCAGTCTGCGTGACTCTCTCTGCTGTCCGTCGCTGTCCGCCCGCCCGCTCGTGGCCGACGTGGCGGACAGCCAGTCACTGCACACGGCACACGGCCTGGCGCTGGCACGAGGACAGGTAACAGTACATGTCCAACATGGGCACGCCATGACGATACCGCACTCGATACAGTACGCACGTACTGTACAGTACATACATACATACAGACAGACAGACTTGGCGGCATTGCAACAATCAAGCAGTGATCTGCACATCTTCACCAGGCCACCAGTAACGTCCGGGCCGGCCACTCATCGCAGCCGCTGCAAGTGTTTTCCCTAGACTGCTCTGGAATAATGCAACATGTCGATAGTGCCCCGCAAGGAGGTTGGGACGACAAGTGACCAAGGCAGCCCGGCCTTGTCCTTCCTTCGTTCCCACTCCCCACCCCTGTCGGCGAAAACTCTCACGTCGACATGGGAATATAGGGCCTCGATGCCTAAACGGGACAATTAACTTGCCAAAGTCGTTGCGGGGACCAGTGAGCCGATCGATAGCCGTGGAGAGATGGGCGCTGGGGCCGGTGCCTGGCTCAAGCGCGGCGGGTAAGTGAGCCCCAAAATAGCTGGAGCCACACGAAATGACCCCAAATGTCGACGTGAGGATGCAGCGTAAGACTAGTCTGGCCAATCAGCGGCCCCGTGCAAAAACCTGCATGGCGTTCGCAATTCCCTCCCGTTGGCCGCCCGCCCCTCGAGATAACAGCGAGTCCAAGAATAGATTCAGCAGTATTTGTGACCATTGTACCGTTCGTGGTAGATATAAGGTACTTGTCGCGCACTAATAGCCCTCCACGCAAACAGGTAGACCGCATAATTTGGTTCCGCTCCTTCCTTCACATCAAGCCCGCTGGTCGAGCTTTGAATGCCCATCTTTAATTACGAGCAGCCCGGTCGAGCCCTGCCATCCTGTCCCTTACGAATCGTCCCGCCGTGCTTTAGTCGTTATTGCCGCGTCGTTTACCTGGCCTGCCTCATATACCACCGCTCAGGGTACCTCGAGCGTCCATGTCCTCTTCATCCCCTCCCACATCTACCTCCAAGCAACTCTCCTCGACAACAATGGTAGGCGCTACCAACGCTGCCAATGCAGCAAAGCAAGCCGCTGCCAAAATGCACCGTCGCTCACGAACAGGTAACGCCCACCCTTTTGCTTTTGCTTATGCAGGGATCCCCCGCGCATGGACGATTGGCTAACGGCGCTTTTTGTGCCTGTGTATAGGCTGCTTCACATGTCGCCTGCGACGGAAGAAGTGTGACGAGGGAAAGCCCTCTTGCCGCGCCTGCAAACACCTTGGTCTCAAGTGCGAATACAAGAGGCCCATGTGGTGGAGCAACAACGAGCAGAGGCGGAACCAGAAAGAACTCATCAAAAACATCATCAAGCGCACAAAGCTCAACGAGAAGACAGCACAGGGCGCTGCCCTGGGCACAAACACTCCACCAAGCCTGTGCCATTCGATGCAGACTGCAGACACCTTCTCAGACGGCGTGAGCTGCACAAGAGCACCGTCGGTGGATTCGCAGAATTCGCTCGACTACACCTTCAACCCTGCCGCTACCACCATCGACTTCTACAACTCCACCATGCCCCCGCCCAGCTTCCCGCCCAGCTTCGCCCACCCCGGCCACTATGTGCCCTACGACATTGACATCAAGACCGAGAGCCAGATGTTCGTCAACGACATCCAAACTCGCCGCGACTCCACCATCTCGTCGTACAGCCACTACCAAACACCTCCAGCCTACCCATCAGACAGCTGGATTCAACAAGACTATTTTGAGCGCCGCGAGTCCTTCACGGAGGAGCCCCTCGAGTTCCCCATCTTTGACTACAACACATATGGTACTTTCAGCCCATCCCACCAACCTTCCATCCAGGTTGACGACTGCGATCGCCATCTTCTTAGCCACTTCCTGGAGAACATCATGCCTTCAGCCTTCCCTGTGCTCGAGACCAACCAGCCTGGCGCAGCACAGCGCGATGTCATCATTCCCGCGCTCGAAACCAACAAGGCATATCTGCACTGCTGCATGAGCATATCTGCACTGCACATGAAGACCACTCAGGGGCTCACTGGAGAGCAGATTGACCTAGACATTCAGCGACATCGCGGTGAAACCGTCCAGCAGCTGACCGCTGCGCTCTACAGCGACAGCAACCACGGCCAGACCCTCGAGGCAGCGCTCGGCATGATCTTCTTCCAGTGCTCCGTCGGCCGGTTCAATGACGGCCTCATGGACATCCCATGGCATGGCCACTTTGAGGCCGTCCAGAACCTTGTCCACAGGCTCGAGCTTCCTGCGCAGATGATTGCAATGAACACGCAGGCACACGCTCAGCCTCCCTTCAGCATGACACTGGCTTCTTGGATCGACATCCTCGGCGCTACGATGCTGGGCAGGACGCCTTCATTTGCCGACACTTACCGCGAGAAGCTCATTGCCGACGCATCTTCCGGTCTCGCTGAACTCATGGGATGCGAAGACCGTATCATGTACCTCATCTCGGAGATCGCCTGCCTCGAAGCGCTCAAGAATGAGAACATGGACATTGTCCAGCTCTGTGCCCACATCAAGCTCCTGGGCGAGCAGATCAGCTTGACTGAGCCACCCCAGGGTTCGCTCAACAGCGCCTACACATCTACCGGCGAGATTCTCCCAAGGCAGCTTCGCCGCAACATGACTGCAGTGTACCGCCTAGCCGCCCGCATCTACCTATGCAGCCTAGTGCCGGACTTTGACCGCACATCACCTACCTTTGTCAACCTGGTGAGCGCTCTCTGCAAGGCCATGGAGTACATCCCCGCCGGCCCTGACGGATTCGACCGTTCGCTCGTCTGGCCGCTCTTGGTCGCTGGCTCCATCTCGGTGCCGCACTCTGGATTCCGCAAGATGTTTGCCGAGCGCTCTGCCATGCTGGGCGAGGCGGCAAACTTTGGATCGTACGGAAGAGTCAGGAACCTTCTCAACGAAGTCTGGCTGGTCAACGACGCAAACCTCGCAAAGGGCAGCACACAGAGTGTTCACTGGCGGGACATGATGCGACAGAAGAACTGGGATTTTTTGCTCATCTAAGTGGGCTGGTTCTTCTGCTGGTATGCATCCTGGTCTTGTGCGCCTCTTTGCGACTTACATTCTCTTCTCGTCTGGCCTATGCCTACACTTTGTTGCGACTTCACACTGAGCAAATTTGCTTGTTTCTTTGCATATACTTTTTTTCTTCTACACGATACCCACTTTTGTAATTTTGGATAACATAAGCTCCGAGGAGCAAAGACAGCATTCATACGGCGCAATAGCATCGATTGGATGGCGTTAGGAGGAATTCTTACGGCTAACGAGATCACGGCTGGATTTGGTGTGGTGTGGTGTGATGTTCCGGCTGCCCCTGGCAAGTCAGACTTGGAAAGGGGGAAAATAGAGAGACAGACAGAAAGGAGAGGAAGGGGCCAAACATTGCGTGGGGGAAGCTAGCGCAGCACCCCAGCGGCCGGCGCGTGTATAGTAGTGTAGCAATGGGGGTCTCTCCAGAGTGAGGCGCCCGTAGAAGACAGGAAAATTCAAGTTGAAACGAGCGATACGCTCACCCAGCACCACGCCTCAGTCATGCATATGCAGTTTGTGATTGGCTGTCATATTCAAGTGGCAAGGCCCTGGCTATGCCGCTCTCCGCATGTGGCGCGGCAGTCGCTGGTGCCCGTTGCTAGAAGCCGTGGAGAAGGTGGCCGTCTAAAATTAGCAGCTAACTTGGAACGGATGGCGAAGCTGCAGCAGCCCAACGCGTGCAGCAGCAGAACATATCCCCAGAGTACCGTCCCAGCCAGAGCAAGATTGTGGCGGGTGCGTCTAGTCGACTGTGTGTTGCATCACCCAAGACGTCGAAACACGGGCCTTTGGATGATTGTCATTTTGCCGTCGCCGTTATTAACACCTAGACTCGTATACCACCCCACCCACTTGTGGTAGACGTACCGTCCCGTATCGCGCGCAGAACCCCCCCATTGACATTCACGCCTGACCTTCTCCAATGGCGTCTCCAGCCACGGTTCCGTTTACCTCAGTCGACACTACCACACGGCAGCTTACCAAGGACGAGGTCGAGTCGCCGAGCATCTCGAGCGCAAATGCGCTTGCCCGCTATGAATACGAGGCGGGCCATGCGAATGCCACAACAGGCACCAAGATACTGATGGTCGAGTGGGAGGACGACGACACAACCCGAGGCGTGCGTGGAGACTGGCATATATCGTGGGACGGCAGCACGCGCGTCTTGCCTGCCAACGACCAGTCTGCTAATGACGTCCATCGCATGTACTTCCTGCTGCCCCCGGGTGTTGCCGTACCTACGAGCGTCACACTCACGCTTCGACCACAGGACGCTAGCAAGGCTCCGGTCGTCTGGCATACAAACCCCCTCCCCGCCTTGTTCCCGCCGGAGTTGGGGGCATCAGCGCGGGCAGCGGGCAAGAAGGGTGTCTTGCACACCATCTGGGCAAAGAAGAGACTGCAGGTTCTACAAAAAGAGATCGAGGCCGAGTCGCGCACCAATGTCGAGGGCGTCGGCCTACTCATGGCGGTTCAAGAGAAGGAATGGATTGAGTCGACGTTTGGAGTCAATGCGAAACCGGCGGGCCTAAGCATTTCTCTGGGAGAGCCCACGTTGGCACCGATGAAGGGACCATCTAGCCCGCGATCTCCCGGCGGTGGGCGGCTTATGGACAAGCTGGCAGGCCTGCGATTAGGCACGAGCGAAAAGGACCTCTCGCCCAACAACAGCACGCCCGGCTTCTCCAACCCACTCTCTCCCGAATCTTCAGACATTGCTATTAGTTCGTTTGCTGTCTTCAAGGGCGCAAACCCGTCTACCCTTGCAGCAAAGCCTCCGCAGCAACCCCAGATTCAACCGGTAGATCCGCCCCGGAGAATCGCAGCACAGGCACCTCCGCAGTTCATCACAGAACAGCAGAGTGTTGGCATGGGCTCTCTTAACGCATTATCTGCCCCAGCGCCTGTATTCCAGTCGCGAAACCTGTTAGAATCTACAGAGGACGACGACAAGGACGATGGACTCTTCGCGTTGCCCATCAGTCCACGGAGCCCTGAAGTGGGCAAGAGTCCGTTTTCGTTTGCAGCAAGTGATACAGCACCATTTCTGAAAGAAGAAAGTGCCGCTTGATCATGGATAGATTATGCTGGTGTGTTGGAGTCTTGGGGTATGGAATTCTGTCTTAAACGGAGAGAGGCGCCCCTACAGCCCTCCTCTTTGGCGTGATACCTTGGCGGCCTTTGTTGCCTCTTTGTAGAATCCTACATAGGTCAATGCATCATGAACAAAATTCAAAACTAGAATTTAATCGTCCAAGCCTCTGACTGGAGCTCGCTCGTCTTTGCTGTTTGGCGTCACGGAAGCCTGTTGCTTATGTGAAGCAAGCGTTTGGCTTGGCATCTGCAAGCTACGGCGCTGACGAAAGTGGATTCGCCGACGCGAACTCGAGCGCGGTTTCCACGGTACCAGTGTCGCAAAGCTCTCACCACCATCCCCGAGCTGCTCTTGTCCGTCGCATTGACATCGCAGTCTACCTGTACACATAGTTCTTCACAAAAAGCCAAAGACGCGAAATCATGTTGGCCACCGGGCGCGGCAGCATTGCCCAGGTTCACTACTCTGGGGAAGAGGCTGCAAGTGAGATTAACAAGCTCCTCAGCGCAGTGGTAAGCATACCGTCGTTTCCTCAATGACACCAGCTAAAGGCGCATCCAGGTAGAGAATGAAGATGATTTCGAGAGATGGGAAGCTCTCGTCACCCGCGCCTCCGAGCTCGAAGGCGGCGTTACCCGCAACTCCAGTCCGTCAGCGATCGAGCTTGTCCGCAACGTCTATGACTGTTTCCTCACCAAGTTCCCGCTGTTTTTCGGATACTGGAAGAAATACGCTGATCTCGAGTTCTCGATTGGTGGCACTGAGACTGCAGAGATGGTATACGAGCGTGGCGTGTCGTGCATCACACCTTCAGTGGACCTCTGGGCCAACTACTGCACCTTCAAGATGGACACGTCGCATGACAATGATATTATTCGAGAGTAAGTATGGCCTTTCCTCCCCTTTCCCCTCCCCGATTCGGAGGCTCAAACTCGCCGTAGCCAGCGGTGGGCTGTCGCGCATCCCGGCGCTGCATGTTTACATGTCCCATAATCTCGCTGTATACCGTTTGATGCGCGTCATCATTGCCCTCGTTCCACTCTGTCCCCCTGCGAAAGAGTTATCCAAGACGCTGGACGCACGAAGTCGATACCCTTTACCATTTTGTACTGGCATACGAGGTTACTTTGCAAGATCGTTCCCCCTCCCCTCCCCCTTCTCCCCATGTCCCCTCCCTTTTTTCCAGACCTGAATATGCTGACTTGACAGACTTTTTGAACGAGGTGCCCATTTTGTAGGCCTCGATTTTCAGAGCCACCCATTCTGGGACAAGTATATTGAATTCGAGGAGCGTATCCAAGAACCGGCGAACGTTACTAGAATCTACAGCCGCGTTCTCCACCTTCCCATTTACCAATTTTCCCGATACTACGAGAAGTTCTCCAACCTGCTCAATACCAGACCAGTAGAAGAGTTAGCCAGCCCCGAAACTCTCGAATCGATAAAGGCTGCAATTCAGCTGGAGAACCAAGGACAGCCTGAGAAGCCGGCGCTGGAGATTGAGCGACAGCTGCGCACAAAGATTCACGAGTACTACTACACCGCATACGCCAAGACACAACAGGAGGTAACCAACCGCTGGACCTTTGAACACGCGATCAAGAGGGCCTATTTCCACGTCACAGAGCTTGAAGATGCGGAGCTTGAGAACTGGCGGAAGTATCTCGAGTACGAGGAGAAGCAGGGTGACTTTGAACGTACATCTTTCCTGTACGAGCGTTGTCTGGTCGCCTGTGCTTTATACGATGAATTCTGGCTGCGATACGCTCGCTGGATGTTCTCTCAAGGCAAAGAAGAGAACGCAAGGATCATCTACATGAGAGCCAGCTGCATCTTTGTGCCCATCTCGGCCCCCGCCATACGCCTCAACTGGGCTCGTTTTGAAGAGAAACTTGGCCGAACCTCTGTCGCTCGCGATATCTACTTGTCTATGCTCGAGGAGGCGCCCGAGCATACCGAAACCCTCATTTCACTGGCAGGCGTAGAAAGACGACACGAAGGCAATGATGCTGCAGTCCGTCTTCTAGAGGAGTACATTGGACGTTCGAATAATCAGATCGGAGGCATTCTCGCAGCGGAACAAGCACGAATACTTTGGCAATGCAAGGGCAGCGTTGACGAGGCTCGCCAAGTGTTTAAAGAAAAGCATGAGCGATTCTTAGACTCGCGCGAGTTTTGGATGAAATATCTCGAGTTCGAAGTCGCACAGCCCTCTCCCGACCAAGAAGAGTCTCATGCGCGGATAAAGGCGGTTCACGAACTGATGCGCACCAAAGGACGCTTCTCCTCCCAGGTCTCGAAAGAATTGTCACACTACTATATGGCCTATCTCTTGGACCGGGGTGGCAAGAGCGCAGTCGAGGAATATATGCAGCTGGATAAGGATGTCAACGGGTATGTATCATCTGCTCCGAGCGCTCTCTCCCAGCCCCCTCAAAAGAAGCGAAAAGGTCTACCTCACAATGTAGCAAACAAACGCCAGCGCAAGTGACGTAGCGCTAGGTGTCACTGGCACAACTAAGACATGACAAGCCTCGATTTGGAGGCTTGTTGTTGTCTCACTCCATGCCTGTATCCCCCCTTCTGACCTTTTTCATTTTTTTTACCATCTTTCTGCATTTGCATACCTGCTAGCAAAACGTAATACACCATACTTCTCGTTACCCTGTTGTGCTTGCTAACGTTTGACGTGGATCCACAGTGCGAAACAGATCGAAGACGCCGCTGTTGCTCCGGCCCTTGCACCGACAAAGCCCACTCATCGCAGTCGCTTCTAGGAGGGCGATAGTAAACTGGTACGTATTTCCACTTGCTGTGATTGTCTCGACCTGCTGCTGACCGTCTTTAGGCAGATGAGTTTTGCTTTCCCTAATACCAGCACCTTGACGTGTTTAACATCTTCGCTCAAAAGTAACTCTTTGATCAGCTATGTCGTCCGACATGGAGCTTCCCACGATACACTTCGTGGTGCGCGGTCGAAGGCAGCCTCTTTTGCAACATCGCTGAAGATGGTGCTCGGCTGTGACCTTTTGACACGCAAACTCGTCCTTAGACACCACTGACCTTTGGTTTATTCTGTTTGCATTGTATATTCTTGGCGCTTGCTTTACGTGATAAGAATAAGGGAAGTGTGCTTCACGAGGCCACTAAGAAGCATTCTTTTTCTTTTTTACCTCCCTCCCTATTTAGTCTCTTGTCCGAGTAGATGGACTACTCTGATGAAATGCAGAGTATCGTGTGCAATATGTGTATAAGACGATTACAAATTCCATTATTGATTTGATTTTGAGTAGCAAATGTTTACGTGTTACTTGATCATGAGGGTGTTTCATTACAGTGTTGAGCTTTCCAGAGTCATAGGATTGTCAAAGTGAAGAATTTACATGTGAATTGAGGGGGAGAGAGTGGGGGAAAGGGCCTCTTCTCTTGAATTGCCCAAGCAAAACTCTTTACCCGTCTTCTCACCAAGAAGGAATATGTATATCTAGATATATACATGTATAAGCAGCCAGCTTAGACGGCAAAACCTCCACTGTTCAGCTGTCTCGGCTCACTAGCCGCCTCAAACGTGCCGTTGGGCAAGAGCCTCAAGCCCTGTGCACTGCTGCTTCCCGGCGCCATCCATGTGACATTGGCACCAATCTGCTTCATAAACGCCGTCGTGGAGTTGTCGAAAGCGTACTCGAAGCTGACTTGGGCGGGCACCAGTTGGTCGTGGAACCTAGGCTGGGCCAGCGCCTGGGCCGTCGTCATGTTGCCGTTGAGCATGTGCACAATGTTCTGGATGGTAGCCGTGATGATGCGCGAGCCGCCGGCGGCGCCAATGGCAATGTAAAAGGCGTTTGCGACGTTGTCGAGGTGCAGGTGCTCAACGATGACGGGGGCGATGGAGGACAAGGGGCGTTTTCCGGGGCGGATGAAGTTGGAGGGGCTGGGGATGTAGCCAAAGGCGTTTGTCGTGTTGGGGATGCTGAAGTCGTTCATTTCGTTGTTCATGATTACGCCTGTTTCGGGGACGACGAGCTGGCTGCCAAAGAGCAGGTTGACGGTTGTTGTGAGCGAGATGGCCATGCCGCTCTTATCGGCCGTCACGACGTGGCTGGTTCCTGGGGTTTCGATGGACTCAAGACCGGCTGGGTTGTAGTAGGATACCGGGAAGGTTGCATTGTCCTTGATCTTGCTGCGCACTTCGGCGGCGGTGACGTTGGAGAGCATTTCCTGCTGGAACTTGTCGATGCCAGCGACAAAGGATGGGTCACCTAGGTCGGCGCGCATGGCGTAGGCGAAGCGCATGCTTTCGTCCAGACGGTGCGTGGTCAGGTTAACGTTGGCAGGGTCGCCGACGCCAGAGTAGCCTTCCATGATCTTGAGTGCGGCGAGGGCGACGCTGCCGCCAGAGGGAGCGCTGCAGGCCGTGAGCTTGTAGTCGCCATAGGTAATGGTCGAAGGCTTGCGAATGGCAACGGTGTAGTTTGCCAGGTCGGCAAGCGTCATGGTGCCATTAGCGGCTTGGAGAGCACGGATCGTAGCCTCTGCTATGGGTCCTTTGTAGAATGCATCAGGGCCTTCCTTTGCAATGGTGTAGAGTGTCTTGGCATAGCGTTTTCGCGAAATGGTCTCATTGAGCTGGAGAAGACGGCCTTGAGGCGCAAAATCAATCGCAAACTCCTTGTTGTTGACAAGAAAGTTGTCCTGGCCGTTGTTGGTAGCGGAAGCCATGTACCTGACCAGATCCGCATTAACTTTCCAGCCGTCGTGAGCGACCTTGGCTGCTGGTTTGATCACAGTTTCCCACGGAAGGACACCGTATTTGGTGTGGAGGTGGTGCAGACCACGAAGCTCGCCTGGAACACCAGATGCAAGGCCGCCCGTCTCGCTGGCCTCGGTATTGTTCAGGTACATGTTCTCGAAAGCAGCAGCTGGGGCTGTTTCACGGAAGTCAATGAACTCATAGGTTCCGTTTGGCGAACGGACGAGCATAAAGCCTCCTCCACCAATTCCTATCATCCGTTGGTATATTCATCGTTGTAGGCGGTAGATGAAATAGCATGGATGACTTACCAGAGTGGTACATGGAAACAACGCCAACGCATATTACGGTACCAACCATAGCGTCTGCTGCATTGCCGCCTGCTTTCAAAAGGTTGGTACCAATATGACTGCAGATCTCGCTCGACGACGCCACAGCACCAAGGCGCGGCGTGGAAGAAGAGTGGTCTCCGTATACTGAGACATGGCTCTTCAACGGGGTGGCTAAGGCATTTTGCAGCATCAAAAGCCCACTCAAGGGCTTGGCAAGTGAGGTCCGCACCATACTGTAAGCAGGACGACGGTATTTCCTGAGGGACAAGAGAGAGGCAGTTGGCGAGGTCGGCGTGGACGTTGCATTTAAGGGCGCTGTCAGTACCGCTTTATACACAAGCCGAAGGCGGAGAAGACCCTAGTAGCTGTCATCAAAGATAGCCAGGGCGATTACTCCAAGTGCTTAGCGTCAGTAACGCGAATCGGAAGCTGGCATGAGGAAGCATTACGCGGACTTGCTCTTAGGAAAATTTTGATGATAAGAATTGTAAGGCGGTGCAGTGGTGTCATAAGAGACGGCCCGTCGGCGATACCCGTATACTTTTTCTGGTGGTCGAAATTTCGGGGGGAAATGGCGCAAGAGTGTTGAGGAAGTAGCTAGCACCCCGGAGTTAGCTATCGCCAACTAAGATTACACAGACATACCCACCACCTGCGTTGTTACTACTGGTAATATGGTGCGGATTCCTAGCTATCTTCCGTTAGTCGCATGGACATGTTTTCAAGCTACTGTATGGTATCAAATTCTGTCTTGAGGTTCGGCGGCGAAACACTAAAAGGCGCGCGAACAAAAGAGGCGGCTAGATGATGGAGATCTCAGGATACGGACTATTTTGCCCACCTCAGCTCTAAAACTGGCTTGCTCGCTCTAGGAAACGAAATACAGGAAACACTCGAGTAGCTGAAGATCTCGGTTTTCACATAAGATTTCACACAAGATTTCATACGATTCGTGGTAGTTTTGACTGTGAGCTGGGCTGTTTCATTGCACCGTTGAGCCGTACTGAGAGCCGTGGCCGTAGTTCGGCCCTCGTTATCTTTGTGGGGTAGATGCAAGGTCAATGCACATTGCCGCTGATTAGAAGGCCCACAACGTGACAGCGTGATGTGACTTGGTCGCGAGACGCGAGTCGCGTCTCCACTTGCACATCGACCATCCGTCCACCACCCCAGAAACAGTCCAATGGCGCCGAAAAGCAGTCAATCGTCGCAGAAGAGTACCCAACCGACAATATCAAGCTTCTTTACACGGAAGCCGGCCCAGCCGCCTAAAGCCACATCTGCTGCCTCTGCCACTATTACGGCTGGATCCGCACCAAGAGCAACTCCGCCCTCGACCAACGGCACGACCCAGGAAGATAATGACGACGACGACAATGAAGATAGCCTTCCGATACGCACACCGCTTACTGTCCGCAAGCGCGCAGTAAATGATGATAGCCAAGTCACAGACTCAGTCCGCTCATCGCCTCCGAAACGCGTTCGCTTCACCAAAGAAGACGACTCCCCACCGCAATCGCCTACACACACATCCGCTACCTCGGCTACATCTAGGCCCCCTAAGACCACCGATCGAACCTCCAAGTTCTTGTTCTCCTCGTCGCCAGCGATCCAAGAGAATGACGATGAGGATGAAGAAGACGCCGCCGCAGCCCAGAAGCAAAAGGAGAGACTGCATGAGAAGTTTGTGAAGAAGCTGGGTCGCCCTGACAGCTTTGCAGAGCTGCGACGGCGGAACAAGAGCCTCTCAGAGGACAATGCCAACGAGGAAGAAGGCGAAGGCGATGAAGACGATGAAGACGAGCCTCCACCAAAGATCATCAAGGGAAGAAAGGCCGCCACGACCAAAAAGGCGAGCAAGTTGACGCCCATGGAGATCCAATATCTCGACATCAAGCGCAAGCACCTCGACACCATCATTGTCATGGAGGTCGGATACAAATACAAGTTCTTCGGTGAAGATGCAAGAACCGCGTCAAAAGAGCTGGGCATTGTCTGTATACCAGGAAAGCTTCGATACGACGAGCACCCTTCTGAGGCGCACTTGGACAGATTTGCATCTGCTAGTTTTCCTACCCATCGTCTGCAGGTCCACGTCAAGCGTCTTGTAAAAGCGAATCATAAAGTGGGCGTGGTGCGCCAAGTAGAAACAGCAGCACTCAAGGCGGCTGGCAATAACAGGAACGCGCCTTTTGTCCGAAAACTCACAAACCTCTACACCAAAGGCACATATGTGGATGATGTAGAGGGTCTGGATACACCAGCCGAGGGCTCAGGTGCTAGTGCACAGTCGACTGGATACCTACTGTGTATTACCGAGAGCAACGCAAAGGGGTGGGGTACGGACGAGAAAGTCCACGTCGGACTGGTGGCTGTACAGCCAGCAACAGGCGATATCATATATGACGACTTTGAGGATGGCTTCATGCGTAGCGAAATCGAGACACGCCTACTCCACATTGCTCCAGCTGAGTTCCTCGTGGTTGGCGATTTGTCCAAGGCCACCAACAAGCTGATTCACCATCTCTCAGCCAGCAAGACCAACGTATTTGGAGACAGATCACGAGTGGAGAAAGTGGAGAAACCCAAGACAATGGCCGCACAAGCATACAGCCATATATCAAACTTTTATGCTGGCAAAATGAAGTCTAGCCAGGAGGCTGACTCGGAAAAGCAGAGTGCGGTCCTGGACAAGGTGCATCAGCTGTCGGAACATGTTACCATATGCCTATCCGCTATGATCACATACCTTAGCGAGTACGGGCTGGAGCACGTCTTCGATCTCACCAAGTACTTCCAGCCCTTCAGTGCACGATCTTACATGCTGCTCAACGGAAACACGTTGTCCAGTTTGGAGATTTACCAGAACCAGACAGATTTCACCTCAAAAGGCAGCTTATTCTGGACCATGAACCGGACCAAAACTCGCTTTGGACAACGGCTGCTCAGGAAATGGGTTGGCCGGCCCTTGATTGACAAGGCTAAGCTGGAAGAGCGCATAGCGGCTGTCGAAGAGCTAAAGGAGGGTGAGAATACTATACCAGTGGACAAGCTGAAGTTCGTGTTGGGCAAGATCAAGGCCGACCTCGAGAAGGTCCTCATCCGGATATACTACAAGAAGTGTACAAGGCCTGAGCTATTGTCCGCTCTGCAAGCGCTTCAAGAGATCTCGAGCGAATACTTGTCTGTTCAAACACCCGAGCAAAGCGGGTTCTCCTCGACGCTGCTGAGTGAGGCTGTCTCGAACGTTCCAAAGATATACGAAGACCTGAACGGCTTCCTCGAAAAGATCAACGCACGTGCAGCCAAGGACGATGACAAGTACTCGTTCTTCCGAGAAGAACATGAGGCAGAGGACATCAACGACCTCAAGATGAGCATCGCTTCGGTAGAGGATGACCTCAACACACACCGCAAAGACGCAGCAGCGAAGCTCGGGAAGAGCAAAGTGGACTATGTTACCGTTGCCGGCATCGAGTATCTGATCGAAGTCAAGAGGAAAGCCCCCGAGGAGAAGAAGGTTCCTGCATCATGGCAGCAAATCTCTGCCACCAAGACTACTCTACGCTTCCATACTCCAGAAGTCAAGCGCATGCTCCAGGAGCGTGATCAGTACAAAGAGTCGCTTGCTGCTGCATGCGAGAGAGCCTACATCGGTCTGTTGGAGGAGATCTCGTCGAAATACCAACAACTACGAGATTGCATAGCTTCTCTAGCTACGCTTGATGCACTTTTGTCTCTGGCTACCCTCGCAAACCAGCCAGGCTACGTAAAGCCTACCTTTACAGACGACATTGAACTCAACATAACAGGCGGTCGGCATCCGATGGTTGAGCAGCTGCTTCTTGACAGCTACGTACCGAATGATCTCTCGCTTTCTCACGACGCAACCCGCGCCCTTCTTGTGACGGGTCCTAACATGGGCGGAAAATCCTCATTTGTGCGCTCTGCTGCTCTCATCGCCATCATGGGACAAATCGGATCCTATGTTCCAGCTAGCGAGGCCCGCCTGGGGATGCTAGACGCAGTCTTTACCCGCATGGGCGCATTTGACAACATGCTCAAAGGCGAGTCGACCTTCATGGTTGAGCTCAACGAAACGTCTGACATTCTCAAATCCGCAACACCTCGCTCTCTTGTCATTCTCGACGAGCTCGGTCGTGGTACGTCGACCTTTGACGGTGTGGCCATAGCAGAAGCGGTGCTCGACTACGTCATCCGCGACATACAATCTCTGACGCTGTTCATCACGCACTACCAGCATCTCGCCAAAGTTTCTTCGCGATTCCCCAACGGGCAGCTGAAGAATGTGCACATGCGGTTTGAGGAGCAGAATGGCGGCAGAGAGGTAGTGTTCCTGTACGAAGCTACAGAGGGTATTAGTCATCGCTCGTACGGGCTCAATGTCGCTCGGCTGGCGAAAGTGCCTGAAAAAGTCCTGGATGTGGCTGAGGTCAAGAGCGCTGAGCTGGAGCAGAGCATGGAGGCGTATAAGCTGGCGAATTTGTAAGTACATGGTGTGAAGATTGTGGGGAGTACCAATGCTAACGATGAACAGGTCACGCATGATGAAGGGGCTTCTGACAGACGACTCGGAAGCAGCGCTTGCCAAGCTTGTTGAGGGAATCGAGCAGTTGTGAGGTGGATGCACCAGTGTATGATAGGCTGCAAGGCTGGGTGAATCGAGACGAGTCGGTACATGTGTAACTCAATATGGGATAGATGGATTCCAGGCGTCTGGTCCAGGAACATTAAAAACGCCAGATGAAAGATGCGTTCCTTGTCGCTATCACATCAATCGCACAGGAATCACAGAAGTATATCACATACACAATTCTCTCCAAGAGCACCTTTGGTCATAATATCTCATTTCGTGACTTTATCATTACAGTTTCATCATCATCATCAAGGCCAGCACCAGGCTCCCAGAGTCATCTCACGTGTAGTCTCCTATCTTAAGGCGAGTCGAGAGAGTACGAGACGCTTATTTGTCCTTGATAGGAAAGTCGCTACCAGTAGCGTTCTTGTACTGGCCACGAATGAAATCGCTAATCTGTTCGTCCTTTGCCTGCTCGAACGCAGATTCATTGTTCTGAGGGCCTTGGCCTAGGAACTTTTCTTGGACAAAGTCGACGCCTGGATCTCGTTAGCATTTTATCATTTCCTCTTTTGTGTATAGATTATGTATAAAGATAACGTGCATGTGTGAAAGGGTAAGTGGCAGAATATTACTTGTACATACCCTTGTCAAGGTAGTCCTCGTTCTTCTCGCTAGCCGGGCCGCCGCCAGCGGCCTCATTGAGCTTGTTGCCGATGCCGCCGAGGAAGCCGCCTCCGGAGCCGGAAGATTGTGCGTTGGAGTTCTTGTCCTGCATGACTTGCTCGTTGGCGCTTTGGCCTTGGTTCTGGGCGCCGCCGGCGAGTTTATTGACGAAGTCCATTGTGCTTGTTTGTGTGTGTGTGTGTGTTTTGGGAGATGGGTGAATAAGAGGTAGCTAGGGAGAATTGTTTAAAGTTTTGTTAAGAAGATGGATAAAGCGTAGGAGTGAGAAAGAGAGAAGCGGCTATTTATACAGTCTTGGTCTTTAGGGAAACGGCGTGCGTAAATCAGGTTCTAGCTTCCCCCCTCCCTTTTCCCGCCCGCCGTTCCTTGACGACAAGCTTCCAAGAACGCATCATTCATGGCCAAGACATGTTTGATAGGCTCGACTTTATCTAGCTGCGGCTCAGCGTACCTGATGTGTTGCCGCGACTTGCCCCTTGGGATTAGCCCTGCCCCGCGTAGGCTGCGCGCCGACGTCATTAGGGGATCCGCCCCGCCTATGCCCGCGCCCAGAGCTGGCGAGCTAGCCCAATTTTGCGGCTAGTGGGGGGGAAAGAAAGAAAGCTGGACGTCGACACATACGTGCTGAAGCGACATTCTAGTAATCTGCTAGTCTATTATTTTCTTTGTTTTCCTTTTTTTGACGTAAAGGCCAGGAGAAGTCGACGCTTGGATCCAGAGCGTCATTGTGCGGTAGTTTGTCTCTCCCACACGCACGTACGCACGGTGTTGACGTTATGATACCAATCACCATCATCACGGGGTTTTTGGGCTCGGGGAAAACGAGTATGTTTTGCATTGTCCCTTTTAGCCAAGAGCGTGTAGTATTTGCAATTGCCGGGTGTACTACAAGACACATGGGTTGCAAAGTAGCCGCCGTTGTTGTGCTTGTGTAGAGAGAAAGCCCTCAACATGACGCAATGCCAAAATACTACAGTACACACACAATCACAGGTCCCTTGCTAACGCAGCCACGGCAGCCCTTATCCTCAATCTGATCCCCCAACTACCGCCGTCGTACAAGCTCGCGCTGCTTAAGAACGAATATGGCGACGTCAAAGTCGACACTGCGCTCGCGTCGTCAGCGGCCATTTCGGGCGTGCAAGAACTACTCAACGGCTGCATATGCTGCAATCTCGTGGGCCAACTTTCCGAGGCACTCGAAACGCTCGCCCGCGATGTAGCACCCGACCGCATCGTCATCGAGACATCCGGGTCTGCGTTCCCCGCTACTCTGGCCATGGAGGTGAATCGGTTGAGCCGCGAGACGGGCAAATACGTGCTCGACGGCGTCATGAGCGTGATTGATGTGGAGAACTGGAAGGGATACGAGGACACGAGTTACACGGCGAAAATGCAGGCGCGATACACGGATCTGATTGTGCTGAACAAGCACGAGCTCGTGAGCGAGAGACGGCTCGAGGACGTCGAAGATGCCATTCTGGCGCTCGAGGTGGAGCCGCAGATTCCAAGGACTAAGAGCCGGAAGGGCTGGGTGGACAAGGATATTGTGTTTGGCTTGGATGCGCGGCTAGCGGGTATTACCGAGGAAACAAAGAGCAATGGGGCGCATGTGCATGAGCACGATCATGGGCACTCGAGTGAGGTCGAGGTCCTGAGTGTGACGCTCAAGAGCGAGGACAAGACGGCGAGCGTGGACACACTGAAACTGGCCAAGTTTCTGCAGGACCCGACAAAAGACGAGGTGTACCGGATAAAAGGCATTCTCTATGCTGCTACACCGCCCAAGTCCTCGGATTCTACACCCGCATCTACTGAGCAGACACCTGAGGGAAGAACGAGATACATTTTGAACTGGGCGTTTGGCCGCTGGACTTTTACGCCCGTAGCCTTGCCGGCAGCCGAAGAATCGGAAGAGGAGTCAGTGCTTAGGCTTACGGTGATTACGGCAAGGTATGAATCTACAAAGTGGAAGAAGGAGATTGAGGCGAGTGGACTTGTGGCATTAGAAGGCAGCACGCCGGGGTCGCTGGTAGTAGAGAAGATAGCATAGATGGCGCTGTCAAGGTTCAGATACCCCAGGTAAAGATCAAGACAAGTTTAGAGTTACACGACACTAGGTAGAGTGGTTGCAATGCTTGAACAATTTTTAGATGACGAAGCATTGCAGATACAGAGTCACTGTAGACTCATCCGTGTGTGGGTGTGTGCAAGAGGCATTCGGTCTTCTCTGGGTATTCTAATCACATCAGCACTCATGCTCTAGCTGCTCAATGCAACTCCTCAGTAAGCTCATCAAGGTCGTCTGTATGTTCCGGCCCGCAGGCGTGTTTGCATGTTTTCCCGCGCCCCATCCGAACGGCAACACTAGTCTTCTCTTCGCATTTCTGTCGACTACAACGAGTGCATCCAGCGGGAACTTTCCCCCACCAAGGGGATGTAAGAGGCCCAGGCGGACAAAGTGGTTATTCGACGGCGTGGCGGCTTGTATCAGGGGTAGCGAAAAGGGTGCAGATGGGGAGAGGCGATGTGTGGAAGGGTCATGGCACAGCACAAATGCCTGAAGGGAGGGGGAGAGGCGGTAGAGGTCGGGCAATGCTGAGCTGTCGAGAGTCAACGGTGGTTTTGCGCTGGCTGAGGGCGGGCCGTACCATAATAGCTCATAGTGTATTTGGACATTACCTTGCACACACAGCACGGTCATCGACTGGCCCCGGTGGTATCTGGCCCAGTTGTCATGCGCTTCCAGGCCACTGGCCGGCGGGGTCGCGAGCACAGGGCTGGCTAATATTGCGTCTACATCCACGCTCCACGCCTCTTGCGGGTCTATGATGTCCAGCTCTTCCAGCTCGCATTGCGTCTTTGACTTTTTCAGTGAGTCTCCAAACGCGGAGAGGGCAGGCGACGGTTCTCTTTGCCGCGCCAGGTCCTCGTTGTCGTCTTCATCAAGGGCCAGGCGCGAGCGTTTGCGGCTCAGTGCCACGTCCATGGTCCAGCTGGTGTGCGTTAGTAGGTCGCCCATTTACGCTGCTGCACGAGCTGTTGCGCTGGTGCAAGAGAAAGGAAAGGAAATGGCCAGCGTACATGGTTTACATAACGTCGTGGAGCGTTGCGGTTGTCACAGAGACGCGTGCGTACGACGGCCAGGGGGAGTGCTAGTATACGTACATTAGTGTGGCCGAGAGCCCTGCATGCTTACCCCGCCATAGCCGTGAGTTTGCTACCCCACTACCGATCTTCTGTGCCTAGGCTCTCAGCAACGTGCATCTCGGACGCATTCGCTTCGATGGGCTCAAGAGACGTCACGAGCAGACTGCGCCAGAGCACCTGGGACGGGAGCATCCCGCTCGAGATCCGCCTACACAAGGGCGACTGCAGGACCTACGACGAGTCGGACCCCTACCTAGTACGTGCAAGTATTGTATGTCGGGCCGGAGTCGTGGACTGACAAGCTCGCCAGATACAATTCCCACGGCTGTCCTACCTGGGCCTGCTCACTCACAAGCTACATGCCTTCTTCTCGCGCAGCCTCATCTACCCGGATGTCAGTCCCAAAGACGCCTGGCTTTCGTACGAAGGTGTTCCGCTGAAATGGCACTATCCGCTGGGCCTCCTCTATGACCTCTACTCTGGCGCCGAGCCCGCGTATCCCCCCGATACAGACGCGCCAGCACAGCAGCTCGAGAGCACGGAAGAGGAACATCGGCGGCTTCCATGGCGTCTCACGATACACTTTTCCGAGTATCCATCTGAGCAGTTGGTGCAACTCGACGACGACGGCAAGCACCTCCACGACCTGTTTATTCAAAGCGTGAAAGAGGCAGACTACCTGAGGACGGGCACGGGCAAGACAGTCATGTTTCTGAGCAAGGAGGACAGCACGCAGCTCTGGGAGGGAGTCAAAAAGCACGACTTTGGGCTGTACAACCCCATCAACCAGAAGCTGCTGAACCCGCAAGGCGTGCACCTGAGACATTTACCGGTCAGGCTGTACCTGCCGCACGCAGCGTCAGAAGGTGTGCAGGAAGAGACGACACCTGGGAGCGTGAGAATCGTGCAGAGACTGGTGACGCCGAGTCTGTCGTCTAGTAGGTGCAGTTGCGGTGTAGGTTTCGAGTGAGGCTGACATGAAGCAGGGCAGCCACAGACCATCGGGACGGCGCTGAATCACATGTTGCCTGGATTGTTTCCGAGCAGGCGGAGTCCGCTGCTGGCACAGGCAGTGCTCCACGGCGCGGCTCTGCCTCTGGGCGCGAGCGTGGAGGAGCTGGTGCGTGCAGCCGCCTATCTCGACGGATGGCTGCACATTGCGGTTGTTATGATGGGATGAATAATTGGGTTATGCCCTGGCCACGGCAGTGCGGCGCCCGAGTCATGGGGGACGGACGCTATGCCAAGCTTGTTGATGTCAACAATATTGGTTTTGCAGCCGAGGCAAAAGCACGAGGACGAGTATGCATGGCTGGTGAGGTGCTGTGCTTGGCTGGGCTTGACTTGAGCTGGCCACGTTCGGCGCGCGCAGGAGAAGAGGAGTGGACAGTCGTGGTGAGGTGTGCAGTGCGTCAGGCATGCTTCACGACGCCAGTGGCTGCCAAGATGCGGGGGCACAGGCACAGCAGAAGCTTAGTGAGGATCACACACCATGTCCCACGCTCCTTGATCGGCGGTCGGCGCTATCGGCGTAGCGCGTCGAGAGTCGCAGGGCCAGGCAGAGTGGAAATGAGGCATTATTGTTTTGTTTCCGGTGTGGTCGGCACGTCTCTCTGGCCTGGCCTGGCCTGGCATCCGACGCGGCTCTACTCTAGGCTCGCGGCAGACTCGGGGCATGCGGCACAAACGGTACTGGGGCCATCCGCCAGGCGAGATAAGCAATGGCCTATGACATAAGTGCAGCAACTGCTTGCTGCTGCTGCTGCTGCTGCTTCTGCCGCCGCCATCGCCTCTATAGCAGCCTGCAACACAACGGTCGAGCCGCGTGGCAGGGAACCTGAATGCGGTCCAGTGGAGCCGGCGAGTAGCGTCAGCGGCGGCGCACTACACGTACAGCAGCGTGATGGAGCTGTGGAGAGCGTTGCTGAAGCCATGGTGGATAGCATCGTGCAAGCAGCTGGGGAGAGCTATTCAGGACCCTCGTTCTGGGCGGCACCAGACGATAACAAAGCTTGTTGTGTGCTGCCCGGCCACGGCCCTCTGCTCATCCCCGCCTTGTCGACGAGAAACAGTGCCGTCGCAAGTCGCGCCATTGGCCACACGTGACGTCGCTCCTCACCCCAGCAGCCAGCTAGCTTGCTCAACCCTTCGTCGCGACGTTGCTAGCTCCCACCAGCCATTCTCAAGTCCTCTCAAGACCCAGCGCTGCTGCCATTGCTCCAGTCGCCCTGCCGCATTTGCAGTTCACTACTCTACAACCAATCCGCGCCATAGTTCTCACAGCCCGTCGTCCAAACAGCGAAGCCGTTGTGCGCCAAACAGAGGTACGTGCTACGAATCATTCCGTCATTGCCTCTGCCACCCCGGCCGAGCTGTCTGCTGCGAACCCACCCTTGCAAGCTTGGAGCTCCCGGGCAACCCGCTAGGACCCGGGGCCATTCAAAATGCCTCATTAACTGCAGAAATTTTCGGCGAGGCGGCGGATTTAAAAAGCGGACTATCAGCGCCTCTAGTATTAAGGCTTCTGTTTTCGCTGTTTGACGCTGCACCGCTGTTCCACCTGCGCCATCTCAATCCCACCGCCAAGCTCCCCTTGTGCCTTTGCGACCGTCAGAACCTGGGTTGAATCCAATCGCGCTGACCAGCTGTCTCTCGTCCATTACCAATAGCTGCCAAACAAAGCCACTCCTGCCCAGCCCGCCAATCTTCAACAAGGTCCGATTAATTTCGTAAATGTAAGCCTTTCGCGCCACCGCCTTTCCTTTCGCTGGAGCTCTGTTCGGCATGGGGATGGACCATTCCATCGCACTGCCGTCGCATCTTCCCGCCTATCCAAACGCTGTGTAGTTTCGCGACACGGGCCACGAGCTCGGGCGACATCCCCAACCCCTTCCCTAAAAGATCGCCGAGATCGCGTCCGACCGTCCGTCTATCGCGTCTTCTCCGTCTTTCTACATCTAGAGCTCCGCAAAACTTGTCCTCCGCATCGCGTCCTTCTCCAACTTCCTGTCTGACTCTTCTCTCCCGCAGAACCTACATTCACAATGGCCGCCATCAGCATGCCCCTCGCCGCTCGCGCCGAGTACGCCGTCCACCAGCTCGCCAAGCGCAAGAACTGGGCCCAGCGCGAGCCTGGTGTCATTGTCGTCTTATGCATTGTTTTCCTCGTCGCCATCTTGTTCATTGCCATGTTCATCAACAAGAAGGTATGCTGTCTACTCTTTCTTGTGCTACCCTAACGATATGCTAATAATCATAACAGAGGCAAGCCGCCAAGGGCGTCGCCTAAGATACCCAAGTCGTTTTGAGAGCAAGGGGGAGTGGAACCTATAGCTTCCATGCGACGGAGAGTTGAGAGTCAGGAATCCATGATCCACGATACGAAGGCCATCAAGCTTTATGTTGGAACGTCGGATGAGGCAAGAAGCTTGTGTATAATGTGTTTGGAGATTCGCGTACAACCTACTACTTAACATGGGCCTTTTTTCCTGCGTGCAGGAATGGGCACCATGGATTTGCGGACCTTCCAGCGTCCGTGGTAATAATGAACAAATCGAGATACCTCAATGAGCAATTTCAATTATTAATTCCAGCTGCTCCTCATTGTGTGCCAGGCGTTCAAATGTTGTTCTCGCATTAACTGTATTCTCAATATATGATGTTTTTTTTTCTTGTTGGTCTGGATCCAATGCTGCGCCGAAGCTCTACCCTGGTTCTGCGCAGCTCGAGAGACCAGAGAGACAAGCAAAAAAGAAAGGCATACCTGCTCGCCTCACTTACTTGGCTAATTGTGTTGAATCACATGAACTGTTTTGTTCCCTTTCCCTCTCCTACTTACTACAGCCACTTCTACATACTGCCATCTCTGCACCATCATATCCACACACTCACACACTCACAATCCCCGTTTTCCTCCTCCCCTTTTTTCCCTTCCCTTCCTTGCTTCCCCACCCGGGACCAACTAACCGTTAAATTACACTTGGCCGGGTTGGGGCAAAAAGGAAAGTGCGGACAAAGACAGAAACAGAAAGGAAAAAAAACAGGGCCAACCCACCCACACACCCACGTACCTGCAGCAAAAGTGGAGCCCGCCTATCTCCGCCTTGTTTTTTTCTTTCGCGTTAGCGCACATGTCGCGAGGCGGTAAGTCGGTGTGGGAGGGAAAACAAGCAGAGTAGCATGCATAGGCAAGATGGAGGGAACTCAGGAACGGGGGCATGGATGGGTGAGAAAGGGGGTTTTTACATGGTACGCTGTGTGCTGGTATTTGGGAAGGAAGTGTGGTTGTAGGGCTTGAAATGGAAGGGAAATGAGTTGGTGGGGGGAAACGGGAAGTAAGGCGGGTTAGGAAGTAGGCGGATGCTATACTGCTTGTAGTGTTGTCAAGTGGGTTTTGGTTTTGGTGCCTCTTAGTATCTTGCTTGTTGGTTTGATAGTAGTGACAAGAGTAATTGTCAGATGAAAAGTTACGTTCTCGAGTAAATTTGATTGGTTCTTGGGTGATCTTGTGTTAGAGTTGGAGTTGACATTAGTGTTTGAGCTCCTTATAGGATGAGTTGGCGGACTATTGTCGAGCTGTTTGAGCTTGACTGCTTTGATTTCATCTACTAGCTATGTATATGTGTTGTACCATTCTGTCTCGTTTCGAGTGTTGGCCCCACTTGGTGAGATTTGGGCTCGTGTTGACTTACTCAGTTACTGGGTTGAGTTCAAGCTTCTTTGGACAGAATTGATATCTACTCCTGTTAGTTGCAGACTAGTCTGTGACAGGAGAAAGCAAAAGCTCGTCGTTGTTTTCTCAAGTCCTTCTCACAAACAGGTAATTGATCCCTTCAAAGGGCGAAAGTCTGGACGCCAGACCGAACTGCCGTAGTCAAAGATATTGAGGCGTAGGAACAACTCGTGGATAGTAAAAGGCACACTACTGCAAGCTCCGTTAGGAAGGGCCTGCCACATCATAGTACTGGTCACAGCCGAGCCTTTATCTACCCCACGCAGGGTTCAAAGGTGCCAGCCAGTCTACAAGTTAGGTATAGGTACGCAGCAGCAACAGGCCGTCGCCATCGGATACAAAAATCATTTCCGGTTGTGTTAAATAGCAAAACACTAAAACGATCATGTATCATTCAAGAGAATACTATAGCCACTCGCATTCTTCACTTTGTTTCACAAATACATGACCAACAATGCCTGTCGCACTCGAAGTAGCAGACCATACATTGGACGGAAAAAGACCACGTCCAGTCAACCACTACTCGCAACTGCAAGCGCAAAAGTTCCCCAATCCTCCAAATCAATCACCCAAAGCTCCTTCTCTAACGACGCCTTCGAAACTACACATCTCACCCCCTCAACCGACAGATCCGTCAAGGCCGCTGTTCACGTTCACAGCAACCCCCATCATCTAACCATCCGGCCGGACGATGTATAGTTCGCCATCTTGTCCCAACTCAGCTTCTATATCAACGCCAACGCCAAGACACTGCACGACTGAAGTGGGACGGTGTGGCGTGTCACTGCGTCGAGATTGATCGGATTCCTGCGGGTTGTGCTTATGTACCTATCGTGGCTAATGACAACGGCACAAAATACTGTACCATGATAGTTGCAGGGTCGCTCAGTGTAAAGTGTACGAGCTTGATTTAATGCAGTCGTTGAGCGGGTGGATCATGTATGAGACTGACGACACTAACCGACAAAGTGAAGATAGCTAGCGGGGCTGACACGAGTTTGGAAATTTGACTGGGTATAGTTCGAGAGGTTGAATTAAGACACGAGAAACTGGATGAAATAAATCGCTTGATTTGTTTACTACAAGTCTCAAAATATACAAGCCTGGTGCAAAGAACTTCAACCGCACATACATACAGCGAGTGTTACCTGGCAACGCTACTCATCAGCCCCTCATTTTATGTATTTATGTGAAAGCCATGCTCTTCTTGATCTCAGCAATAGCAAGAGCAGGGTTCAGTCCCTTGGGGCACGTCCTTGAGCAGTTAAGAATCGTGTGGCATCGGTACAAGCTCATGCTGTTGTTAAGGGCGTCCTGGCGCTCTGCCTTCTTCTCATCTCGCGAGTCGGCAATCCATCGGTACGACTGGAGGAGGACAGCAGGGCCAAGGTACTCCTCCTGGTTCCACCAGTACGATGGGCACGAAGTCGAGCAGCAGGCGCAGAGAATGCATTCGTAGAGACCGTCGAGCTTCTTGCGGTCTTCCTTGGACTGACGGAACTCACGACCCTAGCAAAGTGTTAGTACCGGCTCTTGAGGTGGTATCAAGACATGAACGTACATCGGGTGCGGGGGTAGAGCGCTGCAGGTACGGCTTGACGGAGCGGTATTGCTTGTAGAAAAGCGTCATGTCCGGTACGAGGTCCTTGACAACATACATGTGCGGGAGCGGGTAGATGCGAGACTCCTTGGCTGTGTCGGTGGGAATGCGGCCTGCGACTTTGGTCAGTATTCCGGCTACGATGTGCTAGTTTTTCCTCAACATACAGAGGCACGCCAATGTGTTGACACCATCAATGTTCATGGCGCAGCTTCCGCAAATACCCTCACGGCAACTTCGCCTGAAGGTCAGGGTCGGGTCCATCTCGTTCTTGATCCTAATAAGCGCATCCAGCATCATGGGTCCGGTCTTGTTCAGATCCAGGGTGTACGACTGCATCCTGGGCTTGGAGGTGGGCTCATCGGGATTCCAGCGGTAGACATGGAAAGTCTTCATCTTGGCATCTTTGGTGGGTGAAGACTCCTTGACGTTGGACGTCTCGCTCTCTGGAATTGGCTTCCGCGCAGCATCGGGCACAATCTTCTCGGCGGTCTTGGATACGGGGTCGCGAGCGTGGACGTCGGTAACGGAGGCGAAGCTGCGAGAGAAAACTGCCGGCCGTACGGCTGTCGCAAGGTGTTAGCAGGCTCAATGGCTGTCGAGGTGGGCAGCAGGGCGGGGCGTACCAGCTGGTCGCAGCGCCAGACGAGTAAGAGCGCGTGTGCAAGCCATGGCTACGTGTTGTAGAGTGGAGAGTGTCGATGGCCTTAGAGGTCAAGGTGTTGGTATCATTGAAGTTGGAGCATTAGGGCGCCACTCCAGTTCCCTCGGTTATGACAACGCGGCCGATGTGATTGGTGGCCGCCGGTCGTCGGACGATCCCGGCTTCTCGATCGCCCTTCGGCACCACGACATCATCGTCGAAAACGTCAGCACTTTGCACTAACATCTCGTGCACATACAAGAAGAAGCTTCGCGCACTCTCGTCGTATTTGCCGCATGCCACGAGGCTCTCAACCTCAAATTAATGGGGTTTTCATACTCGCAAGCTCATATTTCTCCCAATCGCATCAACTTTTTCGTTATTCCTCTCAAATTCAGCAAGCTCGCGTGACCAGATATTTTGTGTTGTAAATTTTTCGTCAGTCTTACATTCGCCTCAATCACATGTTCAATGTACTAGTCGGTCGGTACTGAGTATAGTATGCATGTTTGTTCTGGACCAGGATTGTTCCAGGTAGACAGTAGGCGATTCTAGTCAAGTCTTCTTCGTAGCCGTCTTTCCTGGAGAATGTTGAACGCCAAAGTTCGAATATCCCTCGAGAATACTGCTTGTCGACTAGATGTGCACGAATGTTGCATAGTCTCTCTTTTTTCAAAGTTATTTCTTCTAACTCCCTTTCGTGTATCTTACTGTCATACTTGTCGTCCTAGTACTGTGCATCTCACTTCCATATATCTCATTCTTGTATATCTCACAATCATACTATTGCTATCATAACGGGCCGTCACACACTAGCCGATGGTTCAGCTGCATACAGCCTTCCAATACCCTGCCTTTCGACACTTTGTCTTTTTGTACATGCCACTTTGTTTCTAACCTATTTCTCGAGCTTCGCCTCTTTTGGATTCAGTCTTGGCCATCCCATACCTATGTCTTCGGGCTTCATAAGCAGCTTTGAGCAGAGCCATCTGTTGTTGTTTGCTCTTTCCTATCCTAGCGTTCGAGTCACCTTCACCACGCCAAGATGGAAGGCACAATCAGGTCTGTCCCCACTTTGGACGACTCACATTGCCCTATAGCAGAGCAGAGCGACGCCAGTGAGCCTGAAGCGTTTGTTGTTGTGGCGATTGGCTTGGCGCCTATCTGTTGCCAAAACACCACAGTCGTCTCTCTGCTCACCAACACGCTTCCCACACACACCCAGGCATTGTACCCATATTTCCTGTACAACTATCGACGCATCTTGAGCCGCCATTTGCAACGGCAATGTCATCACCCCAGGTAAGTCACTGTTTGGTCTCGATTGCTCCCGGGTGTTGTCATTGACTGTCCTCGAGTTGTATACGCCCACAAAGACCGGAGTCGTGACAAACGACATGGCGGATAACCAGCGTGTTGTTGTTCGCAATGGCTGCACTGTACGTTCTCAGACAGGTCGTTCGTCTGGCACGTCGGTAGCTGCAGCAAGCACTGAATCCGACGGAAGCGCCTCAGTTGGCTCTTTGACCTCATCTAGGCGCTCGCTACCACAGCTTGGTTGCAGCCATGCATACGGACCCTCCATGGCTTCATTCCCAATGGGACAGATTCATGTGCAGCCATCACAGGCCATGCAGCTTGTGGGACTTGTCTGGACAAAAATCTATCAATGAGCTCAAGCTAACTGATACACAGCCAACTACTCCGCAGCTCGCTCACCACACGACAGCTGACAGGGATAGTACCGAATCGTCAATTGCCTCGTCTTCTTCTGCTCTTGTTCAGACTCCTATAATGCATGAGGGCTCTGTGCAAAACATGGCTCAGAGTGAGTTCAACAAGATGCCGGGACGGAACACGCAACGTCGTAATACGCATCTTGGCCACAAATCTAACACCAGGCACACGCCTCATCGCCCAGCCTTCAACCCTAGCCAAGTCAATCCGGCTTACATGCCCTCTATGAACGGTATTCCCCAGTATGTGGCTGTGCATGAGATGGCTTTTCGACAAGGTCAGCACGATCATGACCGCCCTCGTGACGCCATTCCGCCAAGCCCTTTCCCAAAGCAATTCAACCATGTTTGGGCAGAGTACTACAAGCTTGGTCTGGCCTATGGAAAAGCTCCAGCCGCTTCGCCTACCGTAGCGTCGCCTACATTCCGCGAGAACTATGCCTGGCCGGTTTTGATCAACCCCGCTACACAGGACCTCGAACATCCAAACGGCGCCTTAGATACGAAGTGGGCTCGCCAGATCTGCATCATGTCACTGAACGGCATGAAAGAACTCATCCGCTTGGTTTGCAGGCGTCCCAACGATTGGCGCAAGATAGTATGCGATATTCCATGCCCCATCAAGCATGCTATAGTAGCATTTCCTGATCTGTACGAGTACTATATGGTCCTCCAGCGCGATGCCGATGAGGCGCTCAACGGCCAGCATCCCTTCGGTTATTGAGACAGGTCTTGCTGTGATAGCCAGGTATGTTGAAAGAAAGCCCGGCCAGGGTTGAGATGCTGATACGAGATGTAGCTTCGCGTTTGTGGTTGGCTCTCTATACGCCGTGCGTTTCGGCCATTATTCGAGGGCCTGTTGATGATTACGACGATCTACGAACACGAACCCTGACGGCATAATGTGTACATCTGGGCATTGACCTTTGTGAGTGATTGAGCCTCAGGTGATGCGGTGTTTTGACGTGGATGATTTTCCCTTTGCCTTTCCCTTCCTCTTTCTTCTCTTTCTTGCCTTTCTTTCACCTGTGGCGTTTGGTTTGTGGTGTGGGCACGGCGGAACTTCGGCGCAATTATGTTCTGGCTGTGATGCGGCGAGACTATCGTGGTCTTATTTACGTTGCGATGCTCCGAATTCTCGGCGCTAATATGTAACAATTTGTGTGGGGCTAGATCTCATCCAAGGCACTACCTCGGCTGTAATTTGGTACAGTTAATTATGCCGGCCTGTCAGTGACGGGAAAAAAGTCATGGTGGACAATGTACTGTAACTTCCTAACCTCTTTTGCCTGTCATGATCTGAAATGCGTCGATATCGATGGACACGTGCGAAGATCCATGTGCCTATCTAGACAATCATGTCAGAAGAAGAGTGCTGGTGTACACACATGGCATCTCATCCGAATCAGGTGTACTATGTACCCGGACTTTGTGCCCTTCTAATGATAGCACGTCGTCACGTGGAGACGCGAATACGGACCTTCGGGGCTTTCAAGGTTTGCAAAATATCCGCGTCATGCATTCCCTGCGAGGCTTTCATCCTCATTTTCTAGTTTCTAGCCCAGCGTAGTGAGAGTAGGGTTTACTCGAGTAACATGGCAGCCACAGCTTCTCCACATACCTACGCTTTTGATCGTCAGCAAAGCCTGTTGCAGCTTGACTGCAGCGCTGACTTGCGTCACTACTCCCGCAACCTCGGTCCCGGCGTCCAGGAGCGTCTCTTCCAATCGACGAGCGACGCACTAAGAATACAACTTGACGAGCATCGCGACTTTCTTCTTCAACACCAGAAGCAAAAGCAGCCGCAGCAACCGCATTTGGCTCCCGTGCCTGTTCCAAGCGGTCCCGCGCCAGCCCTCGCCCAATCGCACACCCACGCTCGCCACTATACCCAACCGCCGCAGCCCGCTTCAGTGCTGTCGACGATACCGGCAGCGATAATAACCCGCAGTCCAACGAAGACCATACCCGGCGATATCAACACATACCCCCTTGCCCTACGCGAGGCATTGTACTCTCACAAATCCACGCCACGAGTTCATGATGGCCGGTCAACATACCATGTCGTCTCGAGCAAGGCGAGCAGCCACTCAAGCGATGAGGTCGTAGTAGTAGCAAGCTGCCAAAGTATGGTAGCAGCAAACGAGGTGGCTGCACAGTACTTCCTCGAAAGGTACCTGGACAAAAGCGAAGAGATACAGTACAAGCAATTGGGGAACGGGGCATTGAGTTGCGAGGCAGTCGTGGATAAACAGCGTGTAAGCGTCTACGTGCAAGAAGCGAGAGTGGAGCGAACGTAGGCAAGCTGTGGTCCTGAGAATGTGATGTGGTTTCCAGGTTCTACGATAAGTCTTTGGGATCATCATATAGCCTGCAGGGTTCAACCACAGTAGCTTCTCGTCCCCCGCTTTGGCAACGGGCTAGCGGCCTAGCAGCTATTTAGTGTATTACGGAAACTTGCCCGAGTGCCGTTGATAGGTACTAGTCTGGTCGAAGAGCTTCAGTGATGTGGTGCATGTAGCGAACCACCGAGTAACTTCGAAAGTATGGAATTTGAGAGCATGAGGAACCTGCGGAAATGGGTGAAGGAGATAGGAATTGTCTCTACTCCACTTGGCATATTCATGGACACTTACCTACTACGAGCGGAAGGTGGATATTTGTCAGTGTCGAACGATTGCATGGATTTGTGTGTGGTTTTTTTCTAACTTTGGGTGGATTTGTGATAGAGCAACTTGTGAGGATGTACACTCTGTTCATACTAGGATATGCTGGAGGATTTGGAGTACATATGCCATTCCTTTTCGTCTTGCATACTCGAATCAATTCGTTCGTAAACCAACATGCCGCGCTTTGCGCACTCTGTGCCGCCACCACCAACGAGTCGCTTTTCGTGGCCTACCCACCGCTCTATGATACGCATACATATGCAGACACCACGCAGAAATGACTGAGAACAAGGACAAAAAAGCCCGGCGAGTCTATACGGAACTCCGACGAGACTCATGGCCGTAGGAGGAAAGTGAAGGATGTAGACCGGAAGTCCGATTCCAACACTGGGTACTGTACTTCCCAACAGGGCAGTTTGGAGGAAAGGGCGTTGATCACCGTGGGCACGTTCCGCCAATGACCAAACGCTCGAGAACCGGAGTCCGCGGGTAAGCAAGACGGCAAGCAAGTAGGCTATTGTCTCACACACACCGCAGCACGTGCCTTTCGACCCCTCCGGTTCAAGGTCCGTATTCGCCCGTGAGCAATCCTCACACACAACAAGCTCTTAGACGACGAGGATCTTCACGCGTGCGCACAGGGCTATTACTACTGCTTCGACTATTCATTGGCCGGGCTGATCCGTCCAGCAAGGGACCCGGTGAGACAAGCACCAGCGATCCGTTCCGCACAACAACCTCTCCTTGCATAAGGTGGTGTCCGCTACAACCCTCCTTCTCCTCGCCGCGGAACCCGCCCACCAAACCGCAATCACATACAGCAGCCATGGCGCCTCCGAATACGCCACTCATCTACATTCTCTGGCACCTGTACTTGGAGCCCGTGTTTGCCCTGAGCGGCTCGTACAAGCTACACTTTGACCCCACGGACTACTTTAGCTTTATGCCGTCGACGGCCGTGTACAGCGCCTCGTCGCAGATTTTGTGCGACCAGTTGGCATCGGCCTACCTGTTTTTTGCCTTTACCGAGGGCGTGCTGTTGCGCGTTGTCGACGACAAGCGGACGTGGCGCTGGATCTTGTTTGGATTACTGCTGTGTGATTTGGGGCATTGCTATGCGGCGTGGTGCGAGCTGGGGGACAAGGTGTTTGGGGCGGCGGGCTGGAGCGGAAAGGACGGCGTCACGAATACTTTGAATGTGCTGCCCGTGGTGATAAGGACGGCGTATCTGCTGGGGATTGGAGTGCCCGCATAGGAGGCAAAGAAGAGGAATTGAAGGGTGGGTGGTTACATGTCTGTGAGTTGCAATGAACAATACCGTCTGTCTTGGTGCTATTGTCGTCCCGCAGCCGCTTTTTGTTGATCGCCAGCCATGGAGATGGAGGGGATGAACGACTGGGGCGGCCGGAGCTATTGTCGGCGCTCTCCCTCAACCCTTGGTGGGGCTGCGCGTTCTCACATCACGCACGTTGAGGGGCTATCCAGACGGTGGGATGATATTCTCAGCAGCCTGCCCCCCACGTCATGATGCGGCCCATGGATGTCACTGGAAACGAGACCAGCACGCACTCAGGTGACATCATGGCTGGGTACATGTCTAGTGCCTTGTTCTTCCTGGATGAGTATATTCCCTCAGTCAAGGCCCCCGAGCCCTGCACCCGATGGGATGGGAGGCTGTTGTGAGGATGCGACGTCGGCCAGTCGTGGAAATGTCCAGCACGTATAGCCGGCACATGTCCAGCCCATGCCGTGGCTCGGTGGGGTGAGGGAGCCACAGCCAGGACTGCCGTGCTGGCCAACATCGGATTCTTTGCGTGACATCGGATTCTTGAGGAATGCCATGGCGGCTTTCTCTGCCGGCGCCCTGCTAGGCTGCCCAATCCTGACCCCACCACGCCCTGGCACATGAAAATGGCGACAGCCCAGGGCGCAGAGAAGCTCTAGGACGGCCTTGCCCAACGGCTGCAGCGCCGTATCGTCTCTCCCACGGGCGCGCGGGGCTCGGCCGGTGATTCGCAGCTAGACGGCCGGCGCGCGCAGCTGCCAGACGCGTTAGCAGTCGTCTCAACCAGCGTTGGATGGCATTTCATGCAACACACGTAAAGATGATGCTTGGCTAGTCAAGACATTTTCTTGAGGCGACAGTCTGATTGCACGGGGCTGCCGTGAGACGGTGGAGAGAGGCCCACCGGCAAGCAGTCCTTGCGCCGTGCTACGGATACGTCATGCTGTGTCTGCCCGCCGCGGGGGAGGGCAACGCTGCAAATTGCGGCGGCCACGACGAGTAAAAGAAGCAAGCAAACTCCCGTGCCGGCCAGCCACACAAAGCCTCGCTCACCTCCAACCACCACCCTCTCCGGAGACGTGACCCTTTTGCACAGGCACCGCCTAGCTCCCGCTTCCTTGCTTTGGGCGCCGACCAGCCAGGCCGAAACTCTGCGAAGCTTCCCTGGAAACCGCTCCATTACGATCGATCGAAGCTACCGGAAATTTCACCCTCTGTTCCCACCGCCTCTATCTATAACTTCACCTTGACCCTCGCGGGTGTGAGCACCGGGCGCAGCTTTCCGCACCATATCTTGACTGCCATCTCTACCCCTCCGTCCCTAGACGACCAATTCCTCGTTCGGCGGGCAACCACGCCAATCTGCTGCCCAACATGACTACACATGTTGTCTCTCTGTAGGTAGCCCACATTTTCTTTGCTCTAGCCCGCAGACGGCGCCCTTTGTTTCTTTCCGTCGTGACTAGTATGTGCACCCTTTCAATCCGTCTAATACAACTAGCTTCCTGCCCTATACCGTCGACTTCCAAGAGAACAAATCAGCCCCTCCAAGTCCGCCCCAACCCGCCCCGGCCCAGCTGAACGACTCTCTCCGCCAGTCATCCACCTCCAGTCTATCAAGCACACGGCCGGCTCCTGTCAAGAATGATGAGCAGCCGCAGAGCCTCCTTAAGCGGGCGCCGCCCTCGCATATTACGCTGCCCAAGGCGTCGACGCGCATGGCCGAGCACGAAGACTTCTTCACGCCTGGCCAGCCCAGTGCCGCAACCCACTTTCCCAACGCCGCAGACCCCCGCGGTCTGGTTCGCAGCGATGCCCATGTCCCGGAGTGGGGTGGCAGCGGCATCTTCTTCAACCAGCCCGTGTCCAGGGCCGAGCCCGCTCCACCGGACACAATTCTCGAGTACGCAAAGGCGCAAGAGCGGGCGCAAGCTCAAAAGGAGCGCATGAAGGGCTCGCATGCTGGCAAGGAAGTAACAGACCCAAGGTGGGCGACCGACTACAAGGTTGTACCTGCTGCCCAGGGCAATGGTGGTCTGACCAACGCGCTCCGTGCCGCCGTCGACAACAAATGCCTAAGTGATACCATCACCGTTGGCTTGATTGGTTTCCCGACAGACAGCTTGAATGAAGAGAAGAAGCTTGAGATTTACGAGAAGCTTGAAGAGGAGCATGACGCCCTGACCGTCTTCGTAAGCGACAAGGACTTTGACGGCCACTATGCTCACTACTGCAAGACGATCCTGTGGCCCGTCTTTCACTACATCATTCCCGACCACCCCAAGAGCAAGGCTTTCCTCGACCACTCGTGGGTCTTCTACGTCAAGGTCAACCAGGCTTTTGCAGACAAGGTTGTCAAAAACTACAAGCGCGGAGACGTCATCTGGGTCCATGACTACCACCTGTGCCTCGTCCCCCAGATGATTCGTCAGAAACTGCCAGATGCGCAGATTGGCTTCTTCCTGCACACAGCGTTCCCCTCTTCGGAGGTTTTCCGTTGTCTTGCTGCTCGAAAAGAGCTGCTTGACGGCATGCTCGGAGCGAACCTTGTCGCTTTCCAGACGCCCGAGTATGCCCACCACTTCTTGCAAACCTGTAGTCGAATTCTGTCCGTGGAGGCCACCGAGGATGGAGTTCAACTTGAGAACCGCTTTGTCAACGTGTGGTCCTCGCCTATCGGCATCGACCCCCGCGCGCTCTCCCTAGCCCGCGAAGAGCCCGAGGTTTTGGAGTGGATCCAGACCATGCAGAAGCGGTATGAGGGAAAGAAGGTTATTGTTGCTCGGGATAAGTTAGACAACATCCGCGGTGTGCGCCAAAAGCTGCTGGCCTTCGAACTGTTCCTCAACAAGTACCCTGAATGGAAGGACAAGGTGGTCATGATCCAGGTTGCAACATCCACCACCGAAGACACCGAGTTGGCCGCAACCGTCTCTGAGATTGTCACGCGTATTGACGCAGTGCACTCAACCTTGACCCATAACCCTCTCATCTTCCTCAGACAGGACATCTCCTTTTCGCAGTATCTTGCCCTGCTCTCCATTGCGGACGCGCTCGCCATTACCAGTCTCCGCGAGGGCATGAACCTCACCTGCCATGAATTCGTCATCTGCCAGGACGGACGCGGAGGTGAGAAGAAGCACAGCCCGGTCATCCTCAGTGAGTTTACTGGTAGTGCCTCGATTTTTGATGGCGCAGACCTCGCCATTAACCCATGGGACTACAACAACATTGCCGAAGCCTTCCGGATCGCCTTGGAAATGAAGGATGATGAGAAGGAGAGGAGGTTCACCAAGATGCGCAACATTGTCATGAACCAGACTGGTGACAACTGGGTCAAGAAGCTGAGCACTCATCTCGCCAAGGTCTACGAGGAGCAATTCAAGCGCGATACCATGTCGATCCCCCGACTCTCTTCCAGCAATCTGGCACAGGCCTACCAGCAGTCCCAGAGGCGGCTGTTCGTCCTGGACTACGAAGGTACTCTGTCGTCGTACGGGTCCGTTAACAAGACTATTCTCGCTAACACCGAGCGCGTTATCGTTTTGCTTAACGATCTCGTTGCTGATGAGAAGAACGCCGTGTATGTGATGACCGGTCGGACTGTTCGAGAGACTGAGCTCATCTTCAACCGTGTCCGTGGCCTCGGTCTCATTGCGGAGAATGGCTGCTTCTTACGTGAGCCTGGCGCGAAGGAGTGGATCCAATTTCCAGACGAAGAGAAGACGGTAAGGTGGAAGGACTCTGTCAAGCCAATTCTCCAATACTATCTCGAGCGTGTCGAGGGCAGTTGGGTGGAGGAGCGCCACTGCTCCATCATCTTCCACTACAACAAGACTGATGACAAAGACGACTCAACAAGCCGGCATGCCGGCGATTGTGCGAACCACATCAACGACGCATGTGAGCAGCAACGCGTCAAGGCAATTCCTACGAAAGACTCTGTTGTCATTGAGCCAGTCGACTTTGACAAGGCTTCTGCTGCGCAGCACATCTTCAACAAGTACCCAGAGAATGCCCGCCCTGACTTCCTGCTCGCTGCTGGCAACGACCGCAGTGATGAAGGTGTCTTCCGCTGGGCGAAACAATTGAAGGACGATTCAATCGTTCCCAATGTCCAGACGGTGACCGTTGGTGACCGAAATTCAATTGCCATGTCGACGCTCCCCAACGGGGCAACTGGTAAGTCTCTATTTGTCTGCGTGATGGACATACAGCATACTGATAACTTCTGCAGGCCTACTGGGTGCTTTGACGAAGCTTACGAAGAACCCCCGCTCTTCGCCTTAGGGCTCTGAAGCATATTTCAAGCGAAGATGACGTAATGACTGGGACATGTCTCACGCATTCGATACCCCTTCTTATGAAATAATGACTGTTGATGAATGGATGCACAGAGGTAGCTCGTATGGGAACGAGGAATGCAAAGAGGAAAGGCTGCCGTTAATGAGCGAACGCCAAGCGCTGCATGAGTGGAGTGGGTGGGTTCCGTACCTACAACTGATTCTTTACGCATTCAATACGAAACCCACAAGACAACTGCCGTTTCTCAGTGCCATATGTGAAGCCGAATATATGATCCGAAGATGTAGTACGTGGAAGTGGCAGATTTCGTGTAAGCCTTACCCCAGAAAGTTGTATGCATGTGTTGTAGAAAGAATACCTAATTTGGCAGGAGACGTATACGTAGCTTCGCTCGTCGCAGCCACTAGCTGTGCCGTCATGGTAGCGCTCCCGGTGCGGCTTGATAGTCGGCCAAACAGCCCCGCCAAAACAGCTCAACTCATAGTCACAATCACTAGGAATAGTATTCAATGTTGTGTGAAAATACATTCAAAATGTATAAGATTCTTCGACACTTGAGGCGATATCTAGGTCTGTTTCTAATATCTAGCAGATTCGTTTTGTTAGAGTTGAAAAGCGACTGCAATGTTGTGGTAGGGGGACAGTTGTTGTCTCGTTGTTTAATAAATACACCAGCGTATGCGGCGTATCTACCCCGCCTCAAAGCTTGTCGAGAGCATGAGCCAATACGCATCGTCGATCATATCTACAGTTGCGAGTCCTGAAGCTCGTCAAATACTACAGGATAAATATTCGAGCATTGTTGGCATACGAGTGACAACAAACGACTCGAGCCCTGTGCTAGAATCACGAGAGACCACAGCCTTCCACGATGCCACAGACTATCCAGCTGAAAGCGCCAAATGGCCAACAGTGGGAGCAGCCGACAGGCCTCTTTATCAATAATGAGTTTGTTGATTCATCAATCCCCTCTAACACAATATCATCGGTAGACCCTGCGACGGAAAAAGAAATCGCTGCCGTGCAAGCAGCGAATGCAGACGACGTAGATCGTGCAGTCCATGCTGCAAAGAAAGCCTTGAAGAGCCCAGAATGGAAGCACATCTGCAGCTCTCAGCGCGGAAAGCTCATGACGAAGCTTGCAGACCTGATTGAGGAAAATAAGGAGCTTATTGCGACCATTGATGCCTGGGATAATGGTAAGTAAGCATGTGCATGTACGAACAGGCATGTGCACTAACATCCTCACCAGGCAAGCCCTACCACGTTGCCCTCAACGAGGATCTTCCCGAATCCTACTCTACCATCCGTTACTATGCTGGCTGGTCTGACAAGATCACTGGACAGACCATCAGCGCCACGCCACAGAAGTTTGCCTACACGCTGCGTCAGCCCATTGGCGTGGTCGCCCAAATCATTCCGTGGAACTACCCCTTTTCCATGGCATGCTGGAAACTCGGTCCTGCCCTCGCGTGCGGAAACACTGTGGTGCTGAAAGCTGCCGAGCAAACGCCTCTATCCATTCTCATCTTGGCGAAGCTCATCAAGCAAGCTGGGTTCCCCCCAGGCGTGGTGAATATCCTGAATGGTCTAGGGAAGGAAGCCGGTGCCGCCTTGGTACAGCATCCGCTGGTTGACAAGGTCGCGTTCACTGGCTCGACAGCCACGGCTACGCACATTATGAAGATGGCTGCCGTGGGATTGAAAAACATTACCCTCGAGACGGGCGGCAAGTCTCCGTTGATTGTCTTCGAGGACGCCGACATGGAGCAGGCGATTCGCTGGTCGCATATTGGTATCATGTCGAACCAGGGCCAAATCTGCACTGCCACCTCGCGCATCCTCGTCCACGAATCAGTCTTTGATACATTTGTCTCCCAGTTCTGCCAGCAAATCAAAGAAGTATCCGTCATTGGCGACCAGTGGAGCGAGAGCACGTTCCAAGGTCCGCAGGTGACCAAGCAGCAGTACGAAAAGGTGCTTTCATACGTGGACATTGGGAAGTCCGAAGGCGCGCAGTTGATCCAGGGTGGTGAAGCGTGCAACAACGTCAACGGTTACTACGTTAAACCCACCGTCTTTACCAACGTCTCGCCCAATATGCGCATCTACCGCGAAGAAATCTTCGGACCTTTTGTCGTCATTGCCACTTTCTCGAGCGAAGAACAGGCCATCGACATGGCCAATGACTCGACGTTTGGACTCGGCAGTGCCGTCTTTACACAGGATCTGGTGCGAGCGCATCGAGTGGCGGCCGAGATTGAAGCCGGCACGGTGTGGGTGAATAGCAGTCAAGACTGCGACTACAGAGTGCCGTTTGGTGGTGTTAAGCAGAGCGGTATTGGCAGGGAGTTGGGTGAGGCGGGACTCGAGGCTTACTCGCAAACCAAGGCGGTACATATCAATATGGGTAATAAGCTGTAGGTCCGATGTTAGCCTACTTGATTGGAAGGTTCTTTATCTCGAGCCCATGGAAATGGACATTAGATAGTGGGATAAAAGAGATGGTAGGTAGATTGATGTCGATCTGTGACCTTATTTGATCCATGAGTGTTAGGTGGTATACCTTGTCTTTACTATGACGAAGCACCGTCTTGTGCACAGGATGGTTGCACAAGCATAAAACCTGTTCAGGCAATGTCTTTCAATTAGTTCCCACAGCTTCAACAATTCAATGTTCAAGAGTTCACCGCCGAGTTTCTCTAGGGCACACGCTATGCAACAGCCATAACCTAACTAGGGTCCTTTTTTTTTTTTAACTATTTTTGGTGCGTGAAACTTGGGGTGGTCCGACGGGCCTTTTATGCTCGAACATTAGCACGACGATTCTCCGCCCACGAGCCAATAGGTAAGCAAGGAAGACGTCGAGGCGTACGTAGCTATCTGCGTAATGTAAGAGGCTAATGCAACTTGGAAAAACACATGCTACGTCCAAGATCCAAGAACCATACCCTTGGTTATCCAATCGTTACCCTCAGAAAAGCGGAAGAGAAAGGGTCATGCTCTCAAAATCACACCACTACCACCATTGCCACCAGACTAAACTCCCAGGATATCTCACATGAAAAATGAGTCCATATGACCTTATACTCATACCAAGGGAAAGGACTGGAAAAGGAAACAAGGCCCGTCTTTCCGACATTCCACGTTTCTCCATTCCGCCCAACCAAGAGCGACCGATTGTTTTCGGGCTTGCCAAAGGGATGCCAGCACCCGATATCTATGCCCCCCCAAGCCCTATGACGATTGTCACGCCTCAAGGAAAAAGTGGAGCAGTGATAGAATACGTAGTGTATCTACTTGACCAGAGGGCTGGCTGCACACGAAACAACGCGCCAAACAAGGGATGTCATAATGAGGCGGTGGGTGCGCGGTGGGCGAGATGGACACGTAGGGGGATAACAAGGTACAGTTACTTAGTGGCGGCGGATTCAAGTCCCCCCCCCCTACCAAGCCAAGAAAAACACACATAACGAACAAGCAAAACGGGACTTGGGGAAAACCTTACTATACGCAAAACCCTTAAACTACTTGACACACACGCACGGTACTAAGGCTCCACAGCGGCAGTTACTCCGGCTCTTTTCCTCGCTTGCCGCTCTTTTCGGGCCTTTTTTGTTTTTTCTTGGTGTGTCTTGGTGTCGAAGAAAGGAAAGATCCGTTCGGACTTAGTTAGAAACCCACTCCCCCATCCCCTTATGACGTCGGTCGGTCGCGAAGATCCTGTGGGGTGGGGTCGGGGGGGGCGGAGAGGTTACGAGTTTAAAGTTGGATTCGGCATAATGATGGGGGGAAGAGAGAGCGAAAGATAGAGGAAAAGGGAAAAAGAGCGGCATTGTTTTGAACAGGGCATCTCGGAGTCATGGGATCCTTTAAAGTTGTACTTTGTATGTAAGGGGCGAATCTAGAGAAAAAGACATGGGCTACCGTTCTCCTGGGATGGGTACGTCGGACGTCACAAAGTTAATGGATGCAGGGGAGGTCAAGTAGAATGACATAGTAGCGGTAGTGTGTATGGTCGGGTTGAGGACAGGTGGTGATTCGTGCCCAAAGGGCTTTGGATATGCGTGTATCTAGCTGTTAGTGCGTTGGGCCTCACGCGGGAGGAGGGGACGAGGTGGGTTTTTTTTGCTAGGACGAGAAAGACGAATGGTATGTTGGAATGTTCGAGGATCAAGCGGGGACCAGGATGAAGGGGTGAGGGTAAAAGACAGAGTGTGTGCAATGGTAGGTTCACGATGGATGTGGGAGGTACTGGGAGAGGGCGGAACAACAAGGTTCAACCCGGCAGAAATTACTCCCCGTGACGGAAGCTTTTCTTAGCAAGTCTGTTATATTCTTTTTCGCTCAAGGGTTGCGCGCGCCGCCTGGAAATTCTATTCTATCGTGATACACGAGAGCGCTGCTTAGCGCATAATGGAGCGTTTTAGTCTCTTTCCCTTTTTTCTCGCAACCCCCAGACGGAAGCTATCCGACGCAGGGCGCCCCAAAGCTGATTCGCCCCAAGAGGGTCACGAGGCGGTTCTCTAAGGGGGGGGGGGGAGCAAGCCGCGGCAAGCGCTTGGTCGACGTCTGGTCCCGCGGGCGCGCGCTAGCACGATAGCATCTCAGATCTAGTCCGCAGCAAGGCAGGGCTGAGGGTTTATTGCAAAGAGGGTATATCCTTGAAAAGAATATACCAGCGCGCCTTAACGTTGGATAGGTTTTATAAATGCCCGAGACGTGATTCGCACGCCCTGGGGAATGGTGATGTAAGGCTAAGCCCGCTGAGCAGCGCTACCCAGATAGGCGAATGAACAAGAGCCTCATGACCAGGTTGGGTAGATCGAGAAAAAAAGTCAATAGTGCGCGCATTCAATGTGACGATGTGGAGGTCAGCGGCTACCTTAAATGTTCGCCACCCATAGGTTTTCTGTCACACACACACACCCCAGCATCAATGGGCTGACGACGAGGCCCAACAAGCAAAGAAGCATACGACAACACACACATGACATGTCTCTCGCTCCAATGGGTGTATGTATACGCGGCTTACCTGGTGCCGCGGAACCGACAATGTGGAGCAATACGGAAGGCCCGAGGCAGATACAGGGAGACGGAGCAACGAAAAAAAGGAGTTAACTTTTTTCCAAACTTTGTGCAAAGGAATATTGTTATGACAGCGGCAACTAGCACATACCACGCGGCCCACCCCCCTCAACCCAATGATTCCAGCTTCGCGCCATCATCCTCTTCTTATCACGTTAATTACGCCTTGTGCGCCTGCGCAGCCACACCAAATCACACTAAGAAGACACAAGTAGCATTGAACAAAAATAAAAAAACTAGTCGCCCACAAGTAGTGTCCAACACAAAACACACACATGCGTATGCGCGACATACGAAGAATGCCAACGTCTCTGCTTCCCGCCCCCCCCTCCCAAAATGGGCGCAGACATATTGCTGACCGGATCACACACGCCCGTATGCGCACATGCATACACACACACCCAACTCAATTCCCTCAAACCCCCACCCCACCCTCCCACACACCCACCACCACCACTACCACCCATCATATCACCCAGTCCACTAGTGTGCCACCCAGGCAAAGCCACCTAAATCTCGCCAAATCCTTCCCGTTACCCTCCATCATCAATCCCAAACCACGTACCCCGCAGCGCTTGCCCCCTTGGCTACCCCCCTTCGCTTACATGCAACCCATGCCCAACCCGTCTTCTCTGGACACAAAGCAGAGCAGAAGAGGGCAGGGCAGGGCAAAAGCAGGGTGGCGATAAGATGGGACAAGGGCAAGTTATGCAGTAGCCCAAGGGTCCTGCTGGAAAGCAAGCCCGAAGGAAAACTTAAAATGGCGCCATTGCTGACCCCGTAAGCGGCAGTGCCGGGTGAAGAAAGAAGGGTTGTGTGAGTGAGGTGTATTGTGTGTAAGTATAATGTACATATGCGCGCGCGTGTGTCAGTTGTTGGTGGTGTGAGAAAGGGAAGGGGGAAAGTGGGGCAGGACTCCCTTCCAACCACCCCCATGCTCCATTACCCTTCACCCGTCGCCAAAAAGGGAAAGTGAATATATGCGGCTAAAGCTGAAGATCGGCGTCGTCAGGATCTGGTGGTCTTCGTTGTCAGTGCTCGGGAACAAAGTGCCACGAGATGGGCGTAGTACGGTAAGCAGGGCAAGGCGACAGGCAGACACGGCACGGCTAAGGCGAGCAGTGTGTACCGGTGGATTATGGGTGTGGTACAGTAATCCTCTGTCACATGTTCGTAGTAGAACCGAGAAAAACGGTGATGTAATAACATATGCCGAGCAAGCGCGAGGGCGAAGAACGGTGGATGACTCGTGTCTTCTTGTTCGTGCCAACAAGACAGACGTAGCGTTAAAGTTCCGGTATATGCGGTATAGTCTTTTCCGGGCCTGGGCTGTGCAGCAAGACACAACTTGTGCCAGTCGAGTATCAACCATGTGCGTACAATGGCCGGCATCCATCAATCCATCATCACGATGACCTGTCTTCCCCGTATTATTTCTTTTTTTCTTTCCTTTTCGATGAATGCCCCCTTCAGCTCCGCTCTGGAGAAACCGTTAGATGCTAGTCAACATTGCAGACAAACGGCTGCAGGGCTCAGAAAACTTTCATTTTCTCTCTCTTCCTTCTCTAGATAGCAAGTGGGTCGAAGATCGACATGCAACGTGGGCGTTTTCTTTTCTTATGACGCTTGCAATTGCCAGCTAACATCACTATGCTTCTTGTCTATAATGTAATTGTTGTTATTCTCAGCTGACCACACTGTCTGGCTTCGGCACCTTATCCTATCCAATAAACAGATGGACGGAACATCAGACCGCGGCCACTCGCTCACTTTTCTGCTTTCTGTCTCAGGATTCACGGCATAGCCTTCTTGTGTTGCAAGCGAGATCGAATATAAGTGGGTGGCGTTGTAGCAATATAGCACGGGGGTTGGGCGATACAGCCGTATGCAATCGAGAAGGATGGTGGTACGAGCGCCGCGCGGACGTGCGTCTGTGTTCATGATTGTGCTCTCTAGGAAAACTGGAGTTTGGGGTGTTCTTCTAGTAGTGCGGTAGTACGTGTACGCATGTATGAGGCTGGCTAGATTGCGGGCCGGGTCTGGCGCAATTGCCCGCTAGAATGGGTCAATCTCGATACACCAATCTAGATCAGCACGATAATCTAGATGTGCACGATGTGCACGACAATGGACCCGATATGGGGACACCCTTCCATCGGAGGCCCTGGATAATTGCAACGCGGACAAAAACTTCGAACCTCTTGCGACGACGTGTCAGAACGGCTGGTCCAGTCAAGATAAGGGAATGAGGCGTTGCCAAGCTGTATCGCAGGATCGATCTGTGGAGCGCAGGGCGATGAGATGAACGCAGAACATCACGGCAGGGGCATTTTTTGTTTGGCTGATTTTGTTGGCATGTGAGGTAACGTCGCAGATACACATCGGACTCGAGAGCCAGCCAGTCGGTCAGCAGCAAGAACCCTGTGAAGTTTGACCGGAACGGGGGGTTTGAACATTGAGGCTGTCATGCTGTGATAACGGCCTGACGCAAACGAAGCAGAGTTGCTCTACGCGTGTGCGACGCCGCAAGTATATCCAGGGTTTCGTGCGATGACATTCTTCCCCCTTGTCGCGTTGATGGTGGTTTGGGTAATCGTGGCCGGGTCTGCATCTCAGGGCACGCACCGGCGGTCGTCATAGGGTCGGGTCCCTAAACGGGACACACATGTCTGCTATTTGTTATGCTGTGCTCACAGCGAGGAGCTGGCGACTTGTTGGTTCAAAAAGGAAGCAGGCTCAAGGTTGGCAGCCTTCTATTTGCCAGCTGCGTTAGTGCCGTCCTTTTCCGATTCGCTGGCTGGGCGTGGCTTGTATGCGCGTGGCTCCAACGGGCGCCTTGTTGTCCTCGGAGGCGCGCACACGCATCCATCCATCCATAGCATTAGCTTTGATGTGCAGGCAATCTATATCGCTGACGATGATCACGGTGCGTAAAGGGTGCACTTGCAGAAGCTGTCGGCCCAATGCAGCCGCGGCCCCATCTCTTGCCTGTTCTGGCGCGGTTGCAGGAGAGCCCCCGTCTGGTGACAGCTGTCACGACGACAATGGGGAGTGATGGCAGCAGTCGTGGTGGACGCGGCGGCGGCGGGCGGGTTTGGTTGCGCAATGAGTCATGAGGGTGCCAGGCGGGCGGGAGAAAGAGGCCGGCACCCCAGCAGCGGCACTTTGTTGGGCCAGGACAGCGATATCCCAGTTGTTTGCAACTTTGGACGAGTCAAGCGTCAGATTCCGCGCGAGGCGAAGGCGCAGGCGGCCGCGAGCAGTCGAGGGGCGTGGGCTGGCCGTAGCGCCGGCCAGGGACGAGAGACACAGGTCGGCCCCAGGGCTAGGCGGGAGCGGCTAGCGCTGGGCCAGGGCCTTGACTCGCCAACGGGGACGGGTGCTGTCTGTGCCCCTCCCGTCCTTCGATGATGCATCGCCAAGCTGGGGAAGCGGAATTGGAAATGGAGGCCTCTGGGATACTTGGGCTGGAAGAGGAAAGAGGTCGAGAGCTCCAAAAGCGTCTAGAGCGTTGGGGTTCATGCATAGGAGATTAAACCGTGCAGCGAGGTGCGCTGGCCGGCGTCCGACTTTGTGCGGTCGCAGCCGCTGGCTACGTGGCTTCTACGCAGGGCGAGGTGGGCGGCGTGGGAGCGAGGCGTGAGGCGTGAGGCGGGAGGAGGGAGACGGAGAGAGAGCGAGCTGCGCGGACATGGCGGTGCAAAAGGCCGTCGCGGTGCCGTCGCGTCACGTCACACGTCACGTGCAGACCCTGGCTGGCGTGTCCCAACGGCAGTTTGCCTAGGCCGCGGCACTTGGGCTGGTGAGCAGTTCGGCATTGTGGTTAGCAGCGAGCTCCGAGTTGCTGTCCCAAGCAGCGAAGTGCAATCACGTTACGGACCGACTGCGTATCCACTCTTTCTCCCTCTCCCTCCCTCTCAGACGCCATGCCTCTCGACCAGTCCCGTTAGCATGACCCGACAAAGTTTTGCCCGCGCTAAAGCTTAACTCTGCATTCGATACGCAGCGTTGCCCGAAGCTGCTGCCAGCGCCGAGCGATCGTCACCACCCATTTTGCTCAAAAAGACGTTGCAATCGCGCCCCAACCCCTTGAGAGAGACCCAGTGATTCGGATCTGGATTATGCTCGCGTTGGTTCCCTATACGTGCAAACTAAGCGACAAACCCCCCCCAGCCTGGCTATGGACATGCGTGGCTCGCGGCGCTAATGTGCGCGATCGGCAAAGAATCGCGTGAGAAGGGTGGCGACATGCGTGAAGACCGTTTTCCTCATGGCGCATGGGTTACCGCTTGGGGGAGCGGGCTTATTGTAGCAGTATTGCCTGCCACCCAGCTCCAGCACCAACCGATGAGGTCATTGCAAACTCTTGCCACCGAACCATGCTGCGTTGTCCCTGTGGAGAGCATGAACCTTGATTTCTGAGATCTCCGTCAGCCCGCCCCGCCCCGCATCTGACTGCCAATGCCCGGCCTGACGGCCAATCAGCAACGGCCCATGCTCACTAGTCAGACAACTACCGCTTACGAAACACCTCCCTTTTTCTTTTACCTTTGCATCTCCATTGTGCTCTTAGCAGCTACCATGTCTGCGTGTGTGTATGTGTCTCTCCTTCTCGGTGCCCCCACCGACCCCACATATCACTTACGAGCCGCGTTCGATTCCCGACAATCCCAAAGGGCAGACGCGCCGTAGCAAATCTCGGCTTTAACCAAAGTGGGCAACTCAGGCGACGGGTGTGATTTGTTGCCTCGCCAGTTCAAACAGCGTTGACGACTCGGGAAGCCCCGCTCGGCAGCCGTCAGCCGTGTCATTCCATACCGTTTCCACCAGCAATCTAAGGACGTAGCTAGTCATGCAGGTAATCGCATAGCGCAAGCTGGCAGGAATTCCGACCTTGTGATTTGCGCCTTTGGCCTAGTGTGAGGCGCTGCATCGTGTCCAATGGCTAAAGCTTTTTTGTTGGGCGTCTGGAGCTGCCGCGGCGAAGGCGTGTATCTGCTCACACATGCATGTACGTAGTGGTAGGTACTGCTGTACCTTGGTGTCACGCTCAGACACCGGTCGTGCACAAACGTGACAAAGACCCCATCTTACGCGTTAGCCGACCAGGGGGGGGGGGCCAGCCATGGATCGAGACACAAAGGGGAGTTTGTTCTAGCGGCCAACTTACTCTTTGCAATCACGGCTCTGGGTTTCGTACCGAACCGCTTTGACACTGGGTGCTTGCGCGGGGGTTGGTGCAACATCCCAAAATTACCCTTGTTTAGGCCCGGAGTTGCTGGGGCCCTACACTCTGGATTTGGGTTTCAGTTTTGGCGCTTGGGCAACAACAGGGCCGTCGCCAGGAACACGCTGCATGCAACAACAGGGACCATCATGTTTGTGCAAAATGACATAGGATTTCGGGTATATGGCAATACCGTTGGGTATATGGCAATACCGAGGGGTGACAACGGGTGCAATAGATACAGGTTGGAGACGCTAAGAGAAACAAAGAAGAAAGCCCGCCTGCAAGCAAAAAGGGCGTGAATGCAAAATGCTTGGGCCAAGGGCATAGTGCGTACAGCGTCTGATACATGGGCGTCGTGGAGCGCACAAGGTGGGCGTGGGTAAGCTCCGCAAAATGCTGCTCGTGTTGGAAACCATGGTGATGGTGGGAGAGCATCAACGCCGCAAAAGGAAAACACCATGGGGGAATGACAACGCCGATCCTTTTCCTATCCGTCTGGCACGGATGCTCCTGTAACAATGTACCCGTGGGAATAAAAAAATAAACACAAAAAAAGACACTAAATGCCAGTAGCAATAAGAGCTGCTCCGCAAAACTGAGGACAACGACCGGGTTGGGGTATAGCGGAAGTCGTCTGTTTTTGCAGGCACGAACACCGTCCTTGATGCAGATGCGAATGCGAACCGAAGTGAGACTCTAGTAGTCCCGAATGAGGAATAATCGTAGAGGGCATGGTACAAATCGTTCGTTTTAGGCCGGAGCAGTAGGGCGCACGGGCGGGGTCGCGTTAGATTGGGATTCAAAGTTTGCGACTTTTCGATACTTGGAAGCTTCGTGAGGAATTTCTGACTTGCGTTTGGCCGAAACCGTCTGTGCTGGCGGAGGCTCGACAGGCGAATGCTCTTCTTCGCTTTTGTTGCGTGTTTCTGCTGCCGGCTCCGTGGCAGGGGGGCTCGCGGGCTGAGGTGCTACACACCACTGGTGTCTTCGTCTCCAGTTAGCGTAGGCTTCATCAGCAAACTTGGCGTGGTTCTCCAGCCGCTTGATGAAGTCCTGTGTCAGGGCAAGTTGCTCGCCCATGTTCTGTGCTGGCGAGCTTAGCCGATACTGGTCCTCGCCTGGCAGCGGTCGTCGCCAGGGCTCCTGGCATCCCTTGCATCGCTCCAACTGAGGAGCGTTTTGTTGCTGTGGCGGCGGCTGCTCTTCGGGAGACTGGGCAGGAGGCATAGCTGACGGCGTTACTGGCTCCACGGACGGCCGTACCGTCTGCTCAGATGGCGATTTCTGCTCTTCGCTTGGCTCTGCTGTCGGAGGCGCAGTGGGTGGAGGGTCGTTCCTGGGTCTCTGGTTGGGCGGCATGTTCTCCGAAGTGTAGACTGTGTTGAACCTGACGTTGTAGCGTTGGTGTCGTCCGGTACCGTTGGTTTGGTCCAGCGTGGGAGACGGTAGCGGGTTCCGGAATCCAGGGTCTGGGTTAGTGGTAGCGAGAGGGCCTCGCGTGTGCGGTGGTGACCTGGTGGGCTCTGTTGCAAACTGGGTCCCTGACGACTGTGCTGGAGGGTGTATGCTTCTCAGACCATGTGCTCCGGTTTCTGGCGGAGGCTGGCTCTGGTGTGTGCGAGATTCGCCAGGAGGAGAATGGGGTGAAGATGGCCCGACTGGATGGGAAATGGGGCGGGATGCAGATGGCCGACGGTTGCCCACGGCGGGATGAAAGTACGAAAAGGCAAAGACGGACGAAGGCAGAGAGGGTTCAGTGTCTTTGGGATGGTCGTAGGGCTGCTGGGCGATGGCCGAGTCTTGACGAGTGCTGACCGTTTGTGTTTGTGATGGCGCAGTGTCGTGCAGGGCTGGAGGTGGACCAGACGACAATGGAGGGCTGTAGGGTGCAGCCGTGGTGTGTGGTAATGAATGTGAATATGTCTGATGTTGGGGGACGACTGGCGGCGCTCTGGTGTTGGTGGGACTGGGCAGCAAGTAAGCACGCTTGACGGGTGAATTGTGTATGCTAGGGGGCCATTACTTACCTGACGTGAGGGCTCGCGTGATTAATGGGAGTAAAGGCAGTGCGGTCGGCGGCGACTGGAGGATTTGCAAAGTCGGCCGAAGAAACGGATTTTGGGGGCGTGGAACGCGAGGCCGGGCGGTCGACAGTGTTCAAAGGTAGAGAGTGAGATGGTGGAGGTGGCGGCGGCAGTGATAGCGGCGGCGGTGGGACAGCGTCGCGAGGGCGGTGCAACAACGAGTCGGTCGACGACGACGTTAGCTCTGCGAAGCTGGGCAAGGAGCGCTGGGAGTAATGGTTTGGGTCTGGCTGCGGGTGCCTGCGTGGATGCCACTCGCTCCCCATCATGGCATGTGGTGGTTATATGGGATGGACGGGCGGTCGGCGGCGGTGTTAAGTGGCAGACAGACAGAGGAGGGAAGCGCTGAGTTGCACAGAGAATACAGTCGCACGGGAGAGTCTAAAGGGTCTAGGATTCCAGCAGATGCAGCTCCGCTCGCGGCACAGGCAAAGGATGAACCGGCTGGAGGCCCCCCCCCTGGTCGAGGGGCGGCTTGGGAGGCAGGCCTGTCACTGGTTTGTGCTGGCTGCTGCGGGGGAACGCGCTGCTGCAATGTGAAGAGCAGAGGACCCACCAGCGATGGTATGCAGCGGGGACCTAATCCCGTCCTCGACCCATGCACGCCAGCAAGGGCCCCTCGCACGCCTTTACGGCCGGGAGACCAGACGCGGATGCGTGCGAGACGCTAAGGGGGGTGGACGGGGCTCGGGGCTGGCGGCAGGCGATCCGTTGGGGGCCTGAACTTGGTGCTTGCTGCTGGCTGCTGGCGCGGTGCGGCGCACAGGCAATCTGAGGCCCGCCGACCGACAAGCTGCCACGGTCTGCCCGTCTGCCCGTCTGCCTGTCTATACTGTGTGTACACATAGCATACACGGCTGGCTGGCTGGCTGACTGACTGCTTGCGCACCACACCACACCACACCACAGGGTCTCGGGCCGATGAGAAGCTCCGCGCAGCACTGTAGTACATACATGCGCTGCCTACTTACATACAGTACATACAGTACATGGTGCTTGACATAGCACACAGTACATATGTACACACTTATTATATACACAACTGCCCTGTGTGCGCCGCCCGCAGCCCGCAGCCCGCGGACTGCGACAGAGTTCGTGCACGGCCACACGTCGCCCGGCCGTGTTTTCCCTTGACTCCCGACGTAGCTCTGCCGCCGTCCGTCGTCGTGCGCCCACCGCGGCAAGCGGCCACGCAGTCGCCTAGAATAGCTGCAGCCTCACGTGACCAGACCGTGCTGGCGTGCTGGCGTGCTGGCCCTATTAAGGACACGCGCTAGCTGGCGCAAGCATCCTTCCCATAAACATCTTCCCACCGCCATGGCTGTCCGCAACACAAGACCCCAGCCCAATTTGCCTGTCCGCCGCCCTTCCGGCCACTCTCCGTTGCTTGTTTGATGAGCGTGGTGCAGCACGCAGCGCGGCTCTAGCCGGATGAACCCAACTGTGGGCTTCCCGCTGCCTCGACGCCAATGACCAGGCAATTGCTCGCAGCTGATCCACCAACCTCACGCGCTGCCAACGTCGACGACCGTGATGATGACGATGATGCTACTGCTGCTGCTGCTGCTGCTCCTCTTGCTGATGATGATTGCCGCCATGATGCCACCGCCGCCCGTGTTGGTCTAGTCGCTGCCGCTGCCGCTGCCGCTGCCGCTACTGCCAAGGCCCGCCTCTTGGAGCACTCCAGCCCGCCAGGCCAGACACATACATACACACATCCACTGCTATCCCCGCCCCTCTCACACGCACGCAATCTCTCAGGACCCTCGCTGCCTGCTGTGTCGACCTGGTGGACTGCCCCTTTGCCCTCCTGTTTCGGCTAGCACGCAACGGTGCTTGTGGCGTCAGGCGGCCGGCTTCAGCTGCACCGTCCTGACGCGCTCGCTCAACGGCCATCCTGTCCACCACAGCCGAAACCCTTGCCCTCCATGGCCATAGCCCTTGACCGATGAGGGGCGCGGCGACCCTCATTTACCTCCCCTCCCCCAACAAGGAAACGTCCCGCGCCCGCGCCTTCCTCGTCCTGCTCCCTCGGTACCCGGCCCGCCTCTGATTGGCCTACCTGCAGTCCCACGCTCCTCACCGATCACACACATCTTTTCTCCAGCACCTCGTCTGCCCAAAGACCCCTAGCCACCACACGCTCACACGCTCTGGGAGCCGCTAACCCGCCTGCAAGACACGTCGCCGAGTCAGAGCCTGGCGTCCGCACACACACACATTCCCATCACAATGTCCACCCCGTCACGAGCGGTGACGACTCGCATTCCTTGCCTTGCCTTGCCTTGCCTCGCCTTGCCTCGCATACTTCGCATGCTTTGCATTCCCGGCCTGTCTCGCCCCATGGTCTGACAATCATGCTCGCCCCTTCGGGTGCTTGCATAAGGATCCTGCTTGGCTGGCCAGCGGAATAGCTCCCTAACGGAGATCACTCAACTGCTCTCTCATGGTCCCAAGCCACGGTTACTTTTTTGCACATCACAGACCCGCTGTCTGCTGTCTGCTCGGTTGCCTGTACGCGAGGCTCGACACATGTCTGCATTGGGACGCACCACTGACCCTCCAAGCCGCTTCTGGCCGCAACCTTTCCACTCTTCGTCTCATTCTGGCTATCCCTCTCTCTAGCTCACCCATGCGCGTCTCCACTTGGCCACCTACCGAGAGCCACTACTGACCAACGGTCCGAGTATCCACGCTTTTCTCGTCTTTCCCGTCAGCGCTCCACTCAGTTTCACGAGTGTTTTCTGTCGTTGTACAGACAGACCCAACATCCTAATGAGTTACACCACATGCCAGGACACTTGCAACCTCAGCCCCCCCCCCCCCCCCCCCCCCCCCCCCCCCCCCCCCCCCCCCCCCCCCCCTCACCCCCCCCCCCCCCCCTCCCCCCCCCCCCCCCCCCCCCCCCCCCCCCCCCCCCCCCCCCCCCCCCCCCCCCCCCCCCCCCCCCC